>BQNB010048177.1:0-42701 GCA_026074375.1 Tanacetum coccineum | reverse complement strand
ATCGTTCATCTTTTGATATCATTCGTTAACTCAGTTAGTTTACCTTGGCTAATCCATTACTCTTGTATTAATTATGATGCTTGAAGGCTAAAACATTCGGGTATTAGCCATTATTATGAAGATATGAATGTTTGGTTGTGTTTATATCTTGATTTCTTAATTTATCGTTGAATTGCTTATTTATGTTTATCATCAGACTTGTTTACGTGCTTAAGTATGCGACCTATCATTCAACTGGGTCTAGTCCTACAGATTTAATACGCTGCAACTTCGGTGTTGTTTGGGCGTAGGCTAAGTGTCCGGGATAGCTCTCCATATTGCAATTTATATATCTAGAATCATAGGATCATAAATATTAACCTATCTTTGCCCTTTGATTGTGAGCTTAGTTGAGCCATAAGGTGACTTGGTACCAACGAGTATGTTCTAATCAATTGGTAAAGACTCGGACAGTGGATTACTAGTATATAAGGAGCCGTTAAGCAGTAAGTGGGTAAAGTCTCTATGAGCTAGGGTTTAACAAGATCACCATTGCCTTAATCCCTAAGATAGATTATAATCAGCAAATAAGGATGCTTTATGTGGATGATTTAATTGTGACAGAATTAATGTGTCTAGGTCTTAGGAAGAAGTCCCGCCTAAGTCTAAGAATGATATACCACCTCGAGATAAGTAATCATTGCACTGAATAAACAAACCAACTTCTAATCGGATTAATGATGGCTAATACAGTTTCCTGTTATAAGGCTTGACCGCTCTTTTATCTTCTGTTAATTTGCTTGCGTGGGTTAAAGTGTCTTGATTTGATTGTAGTCACCACCAAACCCGTGCCAGTCTGTCAGACTATAAAACCCCCCTTTTAACCTGTTAGAATTATGATTAGAACTAACATAGGATTATCATAGGTTTGACTTATATTAGAATTAATTTAGATTAGTAAACCAAAGTATTAATAAATTGAAAGATTTAACCTCGCTTCAAGTGTTCGACACCCTACTTACCACGAATCTACCACCGACCGGGTACACTACCCGTTAAAGTGTTGTTTTTGGTTAAGTCATCAAAATATAAATTTAAAACTTGAATCGTAAAAATATACACCACACAATGACACATCAAGTTTTTGGCGCCGATGTCGGGGAGTGAAAATTAATCTTGAATTTTATTTTATATTTTGGTTTTTAGCATTTTGATCTAACCCTTAGGATTAGCGTAATTTAGATTAGTGTTTAATTATGTATAAGTTTGTATATTTGCTTGTATATTTGTGTGTTTAATTGTTTGCGTATTTAATTGTTTTTTATCATACACTGTTTTGGTCGATAACTCGATACGGCGTATCCACTTCCATTGGATACGGCGTATCCAACTTTCTATCCAATACAACGTATTCATTCAATAAGATTAATACGGTGTATTTAGTTCCATTGAATACGGCGTATTGACCATCTGATACAGTAACAAACCTAGTTTTCGCATTCAATTTCCGTATAATTGTGTTTTCTTTCTCCTGAGCCTATCCTACTGATTGTTTATCCCTTGTTTCAGGTAGTTCATGACAAGAGTTCGACTAAGAAACTATTTACACCTTTCAAGGATCCGAAACGAGAATTTCGATCATCTAGGAAGCACTTCAAGACACTAAGTCTTGATGAATAGAGGTCGTCTGATTTCGATCTATTTTCTAACCAAGAAGACTATTCAGAGGAAGAAGTTGCGAAAACAATGGCAGAAACTATTGAGCAATACATGTGCAAGACCCGAGCTGACTATAGATTAGGGGTTGCTAGGCCTAAAATTGAAGACAAATATCACTTTGAACTAAAAGGCCAATTTCTTAAGGAGCTTCGAGAAAACACATTCAGCGGTTCGAATCATGAAGATGCGATCGAACACATTGAGAAAGTTCTCAAAATTGTTGACTTATTCCATGTTCCTTACATTACTCAAGATCAATTAATGCTCTGATTCTTCCCTATATCCTTAACCGGAACCGCAAGTCGTTGGCTAAGAAACAAACCAACTTGTTTGATTAAAACTTAGGAAGATCTTAAAACTAAGTTTTTGAACAAATACTGCCAACCTGATCGAACTGCAAAGAAAATGGAGGAAATCAACAACTTTCAGCAAGAACCCGACGAAACCCTTTTTCAAGCATGTGAGCACTTTAAAGAAATCTTGATGAAGTGTCCTCAACAATACTTAACTGAGATGCAGGAAGTGATTTTGTTCTATAATGGGTTGGAAGTTCCAACACGACAGATTCTTGATTCAAGAGGTGCAACACCAACTAAGACTGCTGCTGATGCAAAAGTGACCATCCAAGAGATGGCAGAATACTCTCAAAAATGACACAATGGAACATCTAAGACAAGAAGTACTGAAACTTCTGACGGATTAGCAGCTATACAAGCACAACTCAATAACCTTAGAAGAGAAAACAAGAAAGTGAATGAAAAAATTATGCTGCTCAAGTAAGATGTGAACAATGTAAAGGACCCCATTACACCAAAGATTGCCCACTCAAGGAATAAGGGACAACCCGAGAAGAAGCTTACTACACGCAATTTGGTGGACCTTTTCAAGGAGGGGGATATAGAGCAGCAACTCCGGGATTCTATCAAAGGAACAACGCAAATCCTTCGTACCAAGAATGAAGAAAATCTATGGAAGACACCCTGAGCAAGTTTATGAGTGAATCAGCAAAGAGACACGAAGAAAACTCCAATTTGAATAAAGAAATCCAAGCTTCAACGTATGCTGCCATTAGAACCAAGGAGCATCAATTAAAACTTTGGAGATTCAAATCAGGGAAATGAGCAAGGTACTACAGGAAAGAGAATTTGGAAGTCTACCTAGCTCTACTGAAGCAAACTCGAGAGATTAAGTCAAGTCGATCTCAACTACTGTTGAAGCTCATTCATACCCGATACGCTGTATTGGATCCTCCCAATACGCCGTATCTACTGGACAGAATCATACACTGATGTACGAGACAAGACAAATGACGATTCCATTTATAAGTCGTTTGAATGGTTACTACTCTGATGAAAAGAAGGGATCATATGGACCACAATTCTCAGAAACTTACTCTGAAGCTTCACATATTGATAATTCCATATCCTAAAAGGAGAAAGACCCAGGGAGTTTTACTTTACCTTGCTTTATTAATAATGTTTGCTTTGATAATGCCCTTGTTGACTTTAGAGACTAGCATTAGTGTTTATCTTCTCTAAACCTAGCCTTAAACTAAGGATTAGCAAATTAGCTCACACTAAAGTTTGACATTTGAATTAGCAGACAGGACATAAAAATATACAAAGTAATAGCTAAATGTGCTAGTATGTATTAGGTAAATTTTGTTTTCCTAGTAGACTTATAATTCTAATATGCTCGAGGATTCAAAGTGCCCTTTATCCTCGAAGACCATATGTGTCTACGCCCGGTAGCTAAGATAAATGTTTTCATAATAAATATTCTTACAGGTTTGGGAAGAAAGAATTATTTTCAAAAGTGTTAAACCTGCTAGTTTAATTAAGAGGATCTACATGCTAAGTTTAAGAGAAAGAATGGAGCTTGATTAAACTAGGCTATGAGGAGAAGACTTTGGTGATTAATAATCATTAGACCTTTAATGGAGATTTACATCGAATTAAATGATCTAAATGAACCATTTGAGCTTAGGAGAAATCAAGGTGATGATTTAATGCCCACCATTGAGGAAGGTGAGGTAATTAAGGAATTTAGAACTAGAGATGATAAACTTGATACTGGAATTGATGATTACCCTAGTTGTTTCGACTATGATAAGAAGATCCATATAGATTGTGCTCACAACTTGAAGTTTTCATGCATTATAGGATTTAAATTTACACACGTAAACTTCTTCCTATTATTGTATGTCAATGTGATGTCTAAAAAGTTTTATAATTCTATAATGAAAGATAAGATGGTGTACAAAGGGAATAATGTTATAGAAGCTTAATAAATGTGCCTATTTTTGTTGGAAACTTTTCTATTGTGACGGATTTCGTAATTTTAGAAGATATGGATGCTTATCGTGATGAAGGAATGGGCGATGTTATTTTTGGCGAATCATTTTTAAGAGAAGTTGAAATTAAAGCAAGACGGTTCGAAGGGATGATTACCATTTACAATGGTAACGAAAGTGTAACTTACCAAATGGTGCGATCACATCTGAGGTTTAAACACCACACTAATGAGCAATGAAACAAGATCCCACCATTACGGAGGGTAAGTGATGAAGATAAGAAGAATGGAATCTCACATCCATAACAAAAGCTTAAGGGGTTCTACAAAGGAGTCTTGAACTTAAGACCCGATTACATTTAAGATGTGAAGACGGAAGAATGGCTCACACGCGAGCACATTAGCGTGCATGAGATGGAATGGTGAAGAAATGCTGAAGAAAAGTCTAACTTAAAGAATTCGATGTAAACAAAAGTGCTTCCCCAGAGACTACCCAGAATGTTATTTATTATTATCGAGTCTGTCTTCCTAGACATCAATACGGCGTATCCGCTCCATACCATACGGCGTATTGATTGTCTGGACGTTATTAGTCTTTACTTTTTATACACTTTAAAAACATTATTGCCAGTTCTATAAATACGGCGTATTCATGCACATGATACAGCAAATTCACCAGACTGACTCGTATTTAGTTTTTTTAGTTTAGTTTAAATTAACCGTAGGTACCAAAAATTGGAAAGCACATTTTTCCTATTGTTTGCAATGGACCTCAATGAAAGAAAATAAATCGATGAGTTGGTTGAAGTATTTACAAATCTGGAGGTGTTGGAGTCTTGAAACTTCAAGGCGGCTGTTCAACACAAATTCTTGCTCAATAAACTCAACATGGAGAATCTACTAAGCAAATATGAGGGGAGTTTCTCATTCTAATTCTTTTTAATTCCCATATTTAATGTGTTATCTATACAATGAGGACGTTGTATAATTCAAGTAGGGGATGGGAATTAAAATGTATACTTGTCCTATTTTTCATACTAAAATGCTTAAAATATGCTTAAATTTAAAAAACAATTCAAGCATACTTTTCTGAAATTACATGTTACATAACCTGCACACAATAACCCTTTTTAGATATTGTGAGGATTTAACCTTATCCATTTCCAAATGTTTACCCAAATTCCACAAAATATGAGTGTGCCGGTGATGTAGTAGACTTTAGAACTTGGCTTGATATATCTATTCGAGATCAGAGTGATGAGTACTATGGATTTAGATGGAGTAACTTATTTAAATTGGTAAATTTTAGGATTACACCCAAAAAGCCTACACATGTTGTTTATTAACTAACTACACTAGTTAGTTAACCCCCGTATAAACCCTTTGTTTACTCTCACTATAAGAGTAAGATACCCCTAGAACAACCCGTAGAGCCAATCCTTTAGGAATTACACCAACTTGTTTATTTCGTTACACCTTTACACCTTAGCCTACCCTGTTAGATTAAGTTTACTTTACAGTTGCTAGTTGCTTAATGTGTAAAGTATGTATTTTCTGAGTCTTGTGTTAATTTTGGTACGGTTGGAAGAAATTTGCACATCGCAAATGGAAATGTATAAAGTAGTCAAAACTCATGTGTTTTTACTACCATCGCAATTAATGGTATGTCCAAAGAATAAATAATTATCGAAGAAATTATCCGGAATTATTATGATCGTGAAGATGGTGAAACTACTCTGAGTTTCATATATAGTTATATGTTTGAAAAAAAATCAAAAAAATTATAGAAAAAATCACAACAAAAAAGAAGAATGTAAAGAGTGTTTGAAGATAATCATTTCGCAACACCGCGAAGGAATTACACGAAGGATCAATTATTCATTGATACGTCTTAAAAGTCAACGATGTAGAGTATTGTATAAAGTGAAAGATATCGCCACTTGCCTTGTAAAGTATGTAAAGTATGGGATGATTGGGAAGTTGACCGTTACGGGAACGCCAACTTAGGTTGTTGTTTTTTGATCTATGATCAAGACGACTAAAACGTTTATAAATAGTTTGTCTTTTAATCATGGTACGTCCGAGAGAAAGTGTCTAGCAAACTTTAACTAGACTTAATCTATTGTGTTTCGTACACAAATTCTATTATTAACTCTAACATTTATTTCCTCTTCCTAATGCACATTAACCTTTGGGTTTTACGTCGAATGGAGGATATTGTAGCGAACACAAGAGTGCATGTCTATTCCGTCGTATACGGCATGTATAAGCAGTCTCACGTTGTCTTGTTGGTTTTGAACTATTGGTGAAAAGTTAGAAGATCCCATACCCTATATCAATCTTTGAATCCTAACCGTGGTTAAACTCGAATGAGGATGTGATTGAAGCACCACATGCTAGTTCATCGTTACGGGCCTATGTTAGTGTGTGCTTCGCTTCCTTGGTTGGTGTGGTACTGTTTGGTGAAAGATTGTAGAATGATCAAGCACCCAAAGCCTCTCATACAAACCCATTCTTTTAGCCTTTATAAACTTGTTACTCCACTAGCTCTATGGGTGGAGCATGGACTGAACCCTTGCCAAGGCTTATGATAAAATAACATCACGACTGAGCATCAAATTTGAGCCGCGAAGTATTCCATGAATATCTCCACATAGATTAGTTATACAGCAGTGATATTGAGTGGTTTTCATTTCCATATTTCGTGAGGTTTGGCAGTGTACTGTGTAAAAAGACTTAAATAAATGCTTAAAACAGAAAATGACCTTATGTGAAAACATTTTTATAGAACTTCTATCTAAATGGCTACTTATTTACAATGGATAAGAAGTGATTCAAGTAAGGGAGGATATTTGATGACATCAAATAACGTCTATTTTATAGCAATCTAATTATCTCCCATGTAATTGACCATTTCGTATGATTAATTATGCCAAAGTAAATTGTTACTTAACACTTTCATACTTTGTGCGCGAGTATCTTTGAGAATTTCAGTAATTATAAGTGTACTATAGTGTGAAACCTGACTAAAAAGGCACCGCACTTTCTAGCTAGAGCTTTAAAACAAATTTTGATAGATTACTTACTTACATCTACTGTTCCATGAAATCACAACCAATAGTCGTATCCCATCAAGGAATATACGGTTTATTCTGATACCTCTACAAACAACTAACAAAACTCACAAGCTCACCAAAGACCACAAAGGAAACCATGAACATCAAATACGTGTAATTATCCAAAAAACATAGTATAACCAATATGGCCGTATTGAGATATAGTATTGAAATTCCTGATAGATATCAAAAACCGTGCGGTCTCCCTAACTAAACTAATAAAGAAACCCATGACAAAAAAAATAATCCAGAATCTCCTACAACAGAAATACATATTGGATATGCCTAAAAAAAAATGTAGCGAACCGACTAATTTTTCCTGTTGATCTAACCTACCCGACATGTCAATATCCGCCCTAAATTACCTAATAAATAGAAAACAGTCAAAACAAAACTGATTTAAAAGTTAGTGCAAAAACAACTATTTTCCCCTTCTCATAAGCCATAAAAATAAAAACCATACTATAAAAGGTCGATTATTTAGAGGACAAAAAGATCAGAAAGAAAGTTCCTTTGAACATTTGCAAAACAATAAGCCCTAAAAAAAAAACAGTTGGAGATATAGTATGTGAATATTCTAGAAGATATCAAACGTGGTCCCTACTCTAAGAAACCCTCAATACGCCGTATCCAAGACATTGGATATGCCGTATCGAACCGACTCCAGACCCTATAAATAGAAAACTCAAAAACGAGTTTTAAGTGTGCTAAATCATATTCTCGATACCTAAACCACAAAAGTCGATTATTAGAGGACAAAAAGATCAGAAGAGGTCTTGCAACGCGATCCAATCCATAGGAGACAACGTGTAATTTCTTATACTTTTGTAATCATTCAATTTTTGGTATCATTCGTTAACTCGGTTTGTTTACCTTGGCTAAGCCATTACTCTTGTATTAATTATGATGTTTGAAGGCTAATACCGTCAGGTATTAGCCATTATTATGAAGATCTGAATGTTTGGTTTTGTTTATATCTCGATTTCTTAATTTATCGTTGAATTGCTTGTTTATGTTTATCATCATACTTGTTTACGTGCTTAAGTATGCGACCTATCATTCAACTGGGTCTAGTCCTACATATTTAATGCGCTACAACTTTGGTGTTGTTTGGGTGTAGGCTAAGAGTCCGAGATAGCTCTCCATATTGCAATTTGTATATCTAGAATCATAGGATCACAAATATTAACCTATCTTTGCCCTTTGATTGTGAGCTTAGTTGAGCCATAAGGTGACTTTGGTACCAACGAGTACGTTCTAATCAATTGGTAAAGACTCGGACAGTGGACTACTAGTATATAAGAAGCCGTTAAGCAGTAAATGGGGAAAGTCTCTATGAGCTAGGGTTTAACAAGATCACCATTGCCTTAATCCCTAAGATAGATTATTTCAGCAAATAAGGATGCTTTATGCGGATGCTTTAATTGTGATAGAATTAATGTGTCTAGGTCTTAGGAATAAGTCCTGCCTAAGTCTAAGAATGATATACCACCTCGAGATAAGTAATCATTGCACTGAATAAACAAACCAACTTCTAATTGGATTAATGATGGCTAATACAGTTTCCTGTTATAAGGCTTGACCGCTCTTTTATCTTCTGTTAATTTGCTTGCATGGGTTAAAGTGTCTTGAATTGATTGTAGTCACCACCAAACCCATGCCAGTCTGTTAGACTGAAAACCCCCTTTTTAACCTGTTAGAATTAGGATTAGAACTAACATAGGATTAGCATAAGTTTGACTTAGATTAGTAAACCAAAGTATTAATAAATTGAAAGATTTAACCTCGCTTCAAGGGTTCGACACCCTACTTACCCCGAATCTATCACCGACCGGGTACACTGCCCGTTAAAGTGTTGTTTTTGGTTAAGTCGACAAAATATAAATTTAAAACTTGAATCATAAAAATATACACCACACAACGACACATCAGTAACGATTCTTGCAATAATTATATAAAAGTGGATAACTTATTCTGGATAAATGATGGTATAAATGTATCGTTATTTGATGTCATCAGCTACCTAAGACGTCAAGTGGTTACGCTACCATTTGGGTGATTGTTAATCGTCTTTACCAAGTCTGCTCACTTTTTGTCAATGAAGAAAACTAATTCGATAGAGAGACTGACGAGACTTTACATGAAAGAAGTGGTCTCAAGACATGAAGTACCGGTCTCTATCATTTCTGACCGTGATGGCAGATTTACATCGCTTTTTTGTCAGTCGCTCCAGAAAGCTTTAGGTACTCATTTATATTTGAGTACTGCTTACCCTCCACAGAATAATGGACAAAGCAACAAAACTATTCAAACTCTTAAAGATATGTTGCGCGCCTGCGTAATAGATTTTGGAAAAGGTTGTGATGAACATTTACCGCTAGTAGAGTTCTCATACAACAACAATTATCATACTAACATCAAGGCTGCACTATTTGAAGCATTCTATGGTCGCAAGTGTCGATCACCTGTTTGATGGGCCGAGGTCGGAGATGTTCAGCTCACTGGCCCATAAATCGTTAATGAAACTACCGAGAAGATCGTGCAAATTAAAAGCAGAATTCAAGCCGCGCGTGATCTTTAGAAGAGTTACGCCAATTTGAGGCGTAAGCCTTTAGAATTTCAAGTGGGAGATAAAGTTATGTTGAAGGTTTCACCTTGGAAAGGGGTTATCCGTTTTGGCAAACGGGGGAAGTTGAACTCGAGGTATATTGGACCTTTCAAGGTGTTAGAAAAAGTAGGAACCGTTGCTTATAGACTCGAACTTCTTCAACAATTAAGCAGGGTTCATAGCACGTTTTACTTCTCTAATTTGAAGAAGTGTTTGTCTGACGAATCGCTTGTAATTCCGTTGGACGAGATCCATATTGATGACAAGTTACATTTCGTTGAAGAACCCATGGAAATTATGGACCGAGAGGTCAAGCGGTTAAAGCAAAGCCAAAGTTTTGATGGAACTCTAGGAGAGGCCCAGAGTTTACGTGGGAACGCGAGGATGAATTTCAGAAGAAGTATCCGCACCTATTCGCAAACCCCGTCCCTTCGTCAAATACCACGACTTGAGCTTTGGCGACAAAGATCTTTTAACGGAGGAAGACTGTGACAACCCATAATTTCAGGTCATTTTACGTCAATAAACTCAAACTATTTACTTTGAACTTTTACGTGTTTACTTTTAATTTCAACAGTTAAGTTAAATGGCGTAAACCAAAAGTCAACAATTAACGTAAACCGGCATTAAACAAATAAAAGTTTACGTCAAACAAGTGTTATATAATTATTATGAAGATAATTTATAACTTTTCGTTTTTTATTTTTATACGTTACGTAAAACGTTTACGTTTTACGTTATGGACTTTCATGCATGCATGTAAACTATACCACCTTTATCAATACCTTCAATATTTAAAACTTACTAAAAAATTAAATATTTTCCTCTCCACAAACATAACCATAACCGGCCACCCCTATAAAATCACAAAAACAATTACCAAATATTGCTAAGACAATATCATGTGCTAATATCTAATTTTTTTCAAAGTCTTTCTTACACAACTAGCAAATCTCTTACACAACTACTCCTCCCCCTCTCCAATCTCTTACAAGCCGCACCCCCCCTAAATTTTATGGATAGTTTGAGATCTTGTTGCCAAGATATTTATCCTATATAAGGTGATGAATCAATGATGTGCTGTCGTGTAGGTTGTATTTATTGATTACCAAGTTTTAAATTTTTATTTAGCCGACTTATCCTAAAACAACACTTTAATGGGCAGTGTACCTGATCAAGATGGAGTTTCATGGTAAGTAGGGTGTCGAACACTAAGAGCGAGAAAGTTAACCTTATATTCTATCACTATGTTATTCTAATTAATTAGTCTAGTTAATTCTAATTAACGTAAAACCTATGCTAATCTAGTTATAATGTAAAGGGTGGGTTTTCAGGGGCTGATAGACTAGCAATATGTTTGGTGTGCGACTAAAATCTATTCAATACACAATTAATCCACGCAAGAGGATACTCAAAATATAAAAGAGCGGTACAGCCAATTGAAGAAAACTGTATTAAGCCATATTAAATCGATTAAATGTTGGGTGTTTGTTTTTAGTGCGAATGATTGCTTATTGTCGATGCGACGTATATTCTTAAAGATTGGGGGATTATTCCTAAGACCTAGACACGTTGAATCTTGTCACAATTAACGCATCCTCATAAAGCATCATTTAGTTTAATTATAATCTATCTTAGGGATTAAAGCAATGGTGATCTTGTTAAACCCTAGCCCATCAGGACTTTACCCACTTACTGCTTGAAGATATTTTATATACTGATAGTTCACTGTTCAAGTATTTACTAATTGATTAAGAACGTACTCATTGGGTCGAAGGGTCACATGCCAGTCCAACTAAACTCACTAATCTAAAGGCAAAGATATAACATTCTTTGTGATCCTATTGGTCCTGATATATAAAACACGATATAGAGAGCTATCCTAGTATCAAGATCACTTGGTAAGTCTCATTAGACCCAGTTGAATGATAGGTCGCATATTCAAGCACATAAACAAGTGTGGGGTGATAAACATAATTAAACAATCAACGATAAATTAAGTAATCGAGATTAAACAACCAAACATTGAATCTTCATTAAGATGTTAATACCTGAGGGTATTAGCCTATAACTATTGTAATAATACAAGTATAATTAAACAATCAAGGTAAACTAACTGAGTTAACAAATTGTTGGGAATTAAAAGTCTTCATATTTAGTACTGCCAAGCCAAGAGTTAGTACTGCTCAAGTTACAACTACCAGTACTAACCAGTTAGTACTGCTGGAGTAAGTTATTACTACCAGTACTAACTTAAGACTGCTGAAGAATTTAAGACTGCTGGATAAAGATTAAGACTGCTAAAGAGATAAAGACGTATCAAGTGATTTGTATTGACTTATTCAGTGTATATCTTATAAAGTTAGAAAGATACGTATAAGATTAGAATTATAGAAGATTTGTAGTTATCTTGTAAAGGACTCCTTAGTGTATAAAAGGAGATCCTAGGTTATGGTTTTTGATAGACATTTTTTTGATATATAGCTTCAAGGTTGTAAACCCTAGTACTACATAGAGTACTCGTATTATTGATAATAATAATATTAGAGCTTTTCAGTAATATCATTGTTCATACAGTTTACTGTTTTATTAATAATCTTCTAAGTATTAAAGAGTAGATTTCGCATACTCTTTAGTATTCACAAAGTTTCTACCATAGTTATTTTGGATTTATCCAAAGTAACTTAACCTTTACAAGCTAAGGAATCGATCTTAAGTTGGGATCAAAAAGTGGTATCAGAGCTTGAGTTATGAAACTTTGATCTAGAAGAAACTAACAAGAAGAACTCTTTACTCACAAGGAAGTGATGGATCTAGAAACTGCTCAAACCACTACTACTGCAAAGTTGCCCATTCTCAAACAGGGTGAATATGATATGTTGAGGCTAAGGATTGAGCAATACTTTCAAGACTATGCTCTATGGGATGTCATAGAGAATGGAAACTCATTTAAACCAGCAGCTCAAACAACAACAAATGCTGATGGTACCTCAACTTTACTAATACCAGGTCCTGTAACTACTAAAGAAAAGGCTTAAAAGAAGAATGATGTAAAGGCAAGAAGTATGTTACTGATGGCACTTCCCAATGAACATCTAATGACATTTAATCAGTACAAGGATGCTAAGACTTTGTTTACTGCTATACAAACAAGATTTGGTGGTAATGAAGCCACAAAGAAGACTCAGAAGACTCTTCTAAAGTAAATGTATAAGAACTTTAGTGCTCCAAGCACATAGTCTCTTGACTCTATTTTTAACAGGCTTCAGAAAATTGTAAGTCAGCTGGCTATCTTGGGTGAAAATATTTCACAAGAAGATCTCAATTTGAAATTTTTGAGAAGTCTGCCTTTGAGAAGTTTTTCCACCTGATTGGAATACTCAGTCTGTGGTCTAGAGTAATAAAACCTGAACTATACACAATAAGCTAGATGATCTTACATAAAAACAATTTCCAAGATTGTTGAAAACAAGAGGTTAAAAAAATGGGTAACTGCAATCACAAAAAGCTCCAAGCTCAAGCTTAAGTCTCGAGAAAATGGCTTTCTGTTTCATCCTCCCCTAAAAAATAAGCAGTCAGTGCTAATGAATTTAAATTACTTAAAAAACTCTGCTTATTGGAGTTTTATATTGTTTAACCAACTCAAGTTAGAGCCCTAGCTATAGCACACTTAAGTTCATAGCTAGTAATCACCAAGTTTATAGTACTAACTAACTTAAGTTATGCCAACTACCAAACTGTATCAAACCAAACCCAAAAAACTTAACTGTCTCAAAACTATGTACAATGTAGTGACCTTGAACAAAAAAATCCAACCATGAGAATAAGACTTGAGAAGAGATGGATTTTAAGTGCAGTTAACATTTTTAATTGCAGATCATTGAGGACAAGAAAAGGTAAAGGTTTTTTTTTTTTTTTTTATTTTTTTTTTTTATTTTTTCTTTTTCTTTTTTTTTTTTATTTTTTCCTTTATTTTATTTTTTTTTTAATTTTTTTTTTTTTATTATTTATTTCTTTTATTATGTATTTTTTTTTTTTTCTTTTTATCTTTTTATTTTTTCTTTTATTAAATTCTTTCTTTTTTTTTTTTTATTTTTTTTTTTTTTTTTTTATTATAAAATATCATGATTATTTAATTTTTTATATATTTACTTTTTATTTTCCAACAAATAATAATTTTTATATTATTTTTGTTATAATTTATATTTTTTATTTATTTTTCTTTTTATTATTTATTTACCATTTTATTTTTATTCTTTTATATTTTTTTATATATTTATTTCTGTAATTATTTCTTTTTTCACTATTCTCTTTTTTTCTTAATTTTCCCAAAAAACTATTATAGAGAAAAGATCACTATCAATGGAGGTGAACAACAAAGAGAAAAAGCAATATTGGATAAACGACAGTCCAAGGTGGAGTATTGTTCAATCAACTTAACTACATCAATCCACTTTACAACTCAACACAACCACCAAATTCAAACTGCCACTAAGATGGGGGGGACAACACTTGCAAGGGATGCAGAGGACCCTAGGAACCAAGATAACAGAACAGTGAATCAACAAGCTCTAGAAGAACTGTAAATGTTTAAGAAACATCTCTTCCAAAGCCATGATTGGGCTATTTGATGGAGCTGGTATTGACTACTTTATGGAGCAATAATGCAAATGATGAAGTCCCCAACAAAACATTAGCTCATATGGCTTTTTTTTTTCCACCAGACCTAAGGTAAAATATGGGACAAAACTGTTTCAAAAACAAGTCTAAAAAAAGAAGCTTTGAAACCTCCTTAAAAAAAACTAACACAACTGATGATTTAAGAAATAGAGTTTAACTATTAAAAATAAACTGAGTTCAATTTAGCTACTTATAAAGAGGGTTATCATCTGTGAAAAGACAACTTTGTCTTTTTACAAAAAGGAATGATGGTTATTTTTTTTGTGATCAACTTGCTGTTCAAAAAGAGGATATCTCATATAAAGACTCAGAATTTAGTATGCTTAAATAAAAGTGCGTTAGAAAAGCTTAAAAAGAAAGCAAAAAAAAAAAAGAAAGCTAAAACAACTTAAAAAATTAAAAAGATTTTTTTGATAAATCGCTTCAAGGATCTAGAAGATAAATTAATAGGGGTTTGATTCGAAGATAACAGATAAAAGTATAAAGGGAGTAAAAGTGTTTGTAAAGCCTATTAGCCTGTTTTACCATTTTTTTTCCCTCCCAGTCCACCTCCCCATACAAACAGGGTTTATTTTCACTCCCGTAAAAGTTTGATTTGTGTCCAACTCTGGTCTAGAGAGTTTCCATTCCAACAGCCCGAGTTTTGAATCCTATAACCAAAAGACTAGTAAAAAGTGTGAGTGAATAAATATTACCCCTAATGGAATAATGAGGTTTTAGGGAATCTCCTTCTCATCTCCTGATTGATGGATTGGATGACCCCCACCATTTTGTGTTTGAGGAAGATTGGGTGTCATAAGATAATTTAGTAGAAGAAAAAAAAAAAAAATAAAAATGTATTTTTTTTTTTTTTTTTCTATTTTTTTTTTTTTTTCCTAAACTATTTGGCGTAAGATAAAATTTTGTTAGCCAGGACCTAAACATACAACAAGAAAAAAAAAAAAAAACCAAGATAAAAGAAATAAGTTAAAGGTTTATGCTGAAATGAACAAGATCACAAAGAAGTCCTAGTGGAAATAAAAGAAAAATGGAATAATTAGTAAGACCCCACCACGTCCCAAACCACCAACAAAGCTGAGGGAGGAAAGGTGACTTAAACTTTGGTGATATATAATAAATACTTGTGTTTTGTCTGTGGAAGTTTTTGACTTACATTGGTGCACGCAGGTGGCTGACTATTTGCAATTACCATTAAATGGAAAAGGGGTGGTATCCTCATTCTGGAAAATACTTATATTACAGAGAAAAACAAAAGGGGTTGAATTAACAATTAAATTTCTGACTAAAAAGAACAAGCTCACAACGACCTAAGTGTGCTCAAACAATACTTAGGATAGGAACAAAGTATCCAAGAACAATATTAAAATGAAAACGATTAAGATCACTTTTAAATAACTAAATGCTAAACCTATACATAAGGCTACGAATCTATATTTGGCCAACGTGCTATTGAAAGAGCACCCGTGGTCTTTACGGCTGAGTCCAGAAACTAACCAACCACCAAACCCCATCCCCAACAACCACCACCACCACCCATACCAGACTCCCCCCACAAAATAAAAAATTTGCTAGACCAATGTCACCATTAACAAACACAGTATACAAACAATCCTGAAAAGAGTCTGGAGGCCCTAAAAAACAGAATACACATAACTAAACAAAAAATGAAGAGGTCAAAAAGTCAACACACCTGCAAAAGGGAAAATTCTATATATAAACAACTACATTGCTAAAAAAGGTAAGGGTACAGGTGCACATAGTAATGTGGGGTATAGTGAATTACTACTTACTTAATAACTCGCTCAGGAGAATTTTAGGGGGGAATGGATAGGGGCGTTGCACCCTCCTAACCACACCTTCTTATGACTTCCCCAAACCATCATACAAACCGCAAAAGAGGGCAAAAACATTAATAAAAGCCGTTAATGCCTCCCTCAAACCAGCAATTTTGGGTTTCAATACCCATACCCAACTTTAAAAGATCAAAAACAAACAATTACTACTTTTGAATAGACAGACCAATTAAGAATTAAAGCACGAGGAAGAATCAAGTCAGTGATTGGCTTGGGTCTCCAAAGGGAAAAACAAATTTCATTAATTTTTATGTTCTGTCTTGAAGGGTTATTTCCACAAAAGGAAGATGATCAAAGATATGTTACTTAGTGGAGTGAATTGCTCAAAGACCAAAGATGCTATCAAGAAGGCCAAATGAAGACAAGAACAAGGCACATGACAGGGAACATGTCATTAATCACTATCACCTCATATCGTTCACCCCCCTCTCTCACGTCTCATCACCAGACTTCAAGGAATTTATTATAATCACTTCCTCCATTAAAAAAGATAAAGCCTTGATTTTTGAGGATGTTAAAACAACTTTGGTCAAGGAGTTCACATTTTAAAAAAAAAAAAAAAAAAACCTTTTTATATGTTTTTCACAAGTGGTCAAAAGAACAAAACAATGTTCTTTTTATGTTAAAGAAACTAGTACATTATTTGGTATGTTTTGTTACTGTTTGTCTGTCTGCTCTGCCTCCACACCATCCTCCGTAACAGGAATCAAGACAGCTCTAGAAGGACTGTAAATGTGGAAGAAACTTCTTCCAAAGCCATGGTGGCTATTGATGGAGCTGGTTTTGACTGGAGCTATATGGCAGATGATGAAGTCCCTACAAACATGGCTCTTATGGCTTTTTCAGACTCTAAGGTACATAATGACAAAACTTGTTCAAAAACCTGTCTAAAAAGCTTTGAAACTCTTAAAACTCAACTTGATGATTTAAGAATAGAGTTTAACAAATCTGAGTTCAATTTAGCTACTTATAAAAGAGGGTTAGCATCTGTAGAAGAGCAACTTGTCTTTTACAAAAAGAATGAGGTTATTTTTTGTGAGCAACTTGCTGTTCTAAAAAGAGATATCTCATATAAAGACTCAGAATTTAGTATGCTTAAAAGTGCGTTAGAAAAGCTTAAGCAAAAAAAGAAAGCAATCAACTTAAAATTAAAAATTTTGATAATGCTTCTAAGAGTCTAGACAAATTAATAGGGAGTCAGATAACAGATAAAAGTAGAAAGGGTGTAGGGTTTGTAAGCTATAATGCTGTTCCACCTCCCCATACAGGGTTATTTTCACCCCTAAAGTTTGATTTGTCCAACTCTGGTCTAGAGGAGTTCCAACAGCCCGAGTTTGAATCCTATAGACCTAAGACTAGTAAAAGTGTGAGTGAAGATATTTCTAATGAGGTTAGGGAATCTCCTGATGCCCCATTGGTTGAGGAGTTGGTGTCAGATGATAAGTTAGAGAAGAAAAATGTTTTTCCTACTATTGCTAAGATAAAATTTGTTAGACCTAAACAACAAGAAAAACCAGTTAAGAAATAAGTTAAGTATGCTGAAATGAACAGGTCACAAAGTCCTAGTGGAAATAAAAGAAAATGGAATAATTAGAAGTCCCAACAGCTAGGAAGTGACTTTGTGATGTATAATAAAGCTTGTTTTGTCTGTGGAAGTTTTGACCATGTGCAGGCTGACTGCAATTACCATTAAAGGGAAAGGGTGGTATCTGGGAATACTTATACAAGGGTGAATTACAATTATTCTGCTAAACAAGCTCACCCTAGTGCTCACAGGAACATAGTTCCAAGAACAATATTAATGAAAACTGGATTAAGATCACTTAATATTGCTAGGCCTGTTAATACTGCTCATCCCAAAACTAAATTTTATATTGCTAGACCAATGTCACATTTTTCTAAATCAGTACAATCAACTGTAAAGAGGCCCTATTAAATAAGAATAACATTAACTAACAAAAATTTTAGTCAAAAAGTCAATACTGCAAAGGGAAAATTTTATACTGCTAGGCCAAAAGCAGTTAATACTGCTAGGCCAAATTCAGCAGTAGTTAACGCTATTATGGCAAATCAGGTTAATGCCGTTAAGGCCTCAGCATGTTGGGTTTAGAGACCTACCAAACTTAATAGTGCATCAATTACTTTGAAGAGACACAATTATGTTGATGCACGAGGAAGATCCAAGTCAGTGATGGCTTGGGTCTCCAAAGGAAACTAATTTCTTTATTTTTATGTGCTGGGTTATCCACAAAAGGAAGATCAAGGATATGTTGACAGTGGATGCTCAAGGCACATGACAGGGAACATGTCATATCTCTCAGACTTCAAGGAATTTGATAGATCTCTTAAAAATGATAAGCTTGATTTTGAGGATGTGTACTTTGTCAAGGAGTTACAGTTTAACCTTTTTAGTGTTTCACAGATGTGTCAAAAAGAACAGTGTTCTTTTTACTGACATTGGATGTTTTGTTCTGTCTCCTGACTTTAAGTTAGCTGATGAAATTCAGGTTATACTTAAAGTTCTTAGAAAGAACAATATGTACAGTGTTGATATAAAGAATATTGTTTCTAAAGAGAGTTTAACTTGTCTTGTTACAAAGGCCACACTTGATAAATCAATGCTATGGCATAGGAGGCTTGGTCATGTAAATTTTAAAACTATTAATAAACTTGTTAAAGAAAATATTGTGAGAGGTTTACCTATAAAACGTTTTGAAAATGACCAAACTTATGTTGCTTGCCTTAAGGAAAAGCAACACAAAGCCTCTTATAAGTCTAAGATTCAGAACTCTATTATTCAGCCTTTATTCATGTTGCATATGGACTTGTTTGGTCCAACTTTTGTGAGCAACTTAATGAATAAGAAATATTGTCTAGTTGTCACTCATGATTATAGCAGATTTACTTGGGTTTTCTTTATAGCAACTAAGGATGAAACTAGTGGCATTCTTAAGAGCTTTATAACTAGGGTAGAAAATCTAGTTGATAAGAAAGTAAAGATAATCTTATGTGACAATAGAACAGAGTTCAAAAATAGAGTCATGAGTGAGTTTTGTGAGAAGAAAGGCATTAAGAAGGAATTTAGTGTAGCTAGAACCCCTCAGCAAAATGGTGTTGCTGAGATGAGAAATAGGACACTAATTAAGGCTGCTAGAACCATGTTAGCTGACTCTAAGTTACCTACTACATTTTGGGCTAAAGTAGTTAATACTACTTGCTATGTGCAGAATAAGGTATTAGTAGTTAAGCCTCATAACAAGACCCCTGATGAACTGTTTAGAGGTAGAACACCTGCTCTAAGCTTCATGATACCATTCGGGTGTCATGTTATCATTCTTAATACCTTAGATTATTTAGTCATGTTTGATGGAAAGTCAGATGAAGGATTCTTTGTTGGATACTCAATGAATAGTAAGACTTTTAGGGTATACAACATTAGAACTAGGAAAGTAAAAGAAAACTTGCATATTAGGTTCTTGGAGGATAAGTCTATTATTGCAAGTGATGGACCAAAGTGGCTGTTTGATATTGATGTTTTAACAAAATCAATGAATTATGTGCCAGTTGTTGCAGGTACAAACTCTAATGATTTTGTAGGTACAAAAGAAAGTATTAGTGCAGGTCATTCTAGCAAGGAGACAAGATCTAGCCAAGACTACATTTTGATGCCACTGTGGAAAGATGGTTCACTATTTGATTCTTCTTTAAAGAATGCTAGTAATAATGAACCACAACCTTCTAGTGATGCTGGAAAGAAGGATGATGAAGGTGCATGTAAAGAAAGTGGAAATGATGATCAAGAGAGGCCTGAAAACAGTGCTCAAGATGTTAATAATGCTGGGCCAAGTATTAATACTAAACCAGGCATGTTTTCTTTGGGAGATAATGCTACACTTGAAGCCACACATGCTGATTTCTTTAGTGATGAAACATAAGTGGATATGACCAACATTACTACCACATATCCAGTTCCTTCTACTCCAAATACAAGAATCCATAAAGATCATTCACTTGATCATGTGATTGGTGATGTACAGTCTGGTGTACAGACAAGGAGAATGACAAAGACTACAAATGAACAAGGGTTTATTAGTGCTGTTTTTGAAGGGAAAACTCATGAAGACCTTCATACTTGTATGTTTACTTGCTTCCTATCCCAGGAAGAACCCAAAAGGATTACCAAAGCTCTAAGTGATCCAGCTTGGGTAGAAGCAATGCAGGAAGAGCTTCTATAGTTTATGCTACAAAAGGTTTGGGTACTAGTGGATTTGCCTAAAGGTAAGAGGGCTATTGGTATAAAATGGGTTTTTAGGAACAAGAAAGATGAGAGAGGCATAGTGATTTAGAATAAAGCAAGGCTGGTTGCACAGGGACATACTCAAGAAGAAGGCATAGACTATGATGAAGTGTTTGCCCTTGTAGCAAGAATTGAGGAAATAAGGTTGTTCTTAGCTTATGCTTCTTTTATGAGATTTATGGTGTATCAGATGGATGTGAAGAGTGATTTCCTTTATGGTAGAATTGACGAGCATGTATATGTATGTCAACCTCCAGGGTTTGAAGATCCTGACTATCCAGACAAAGTCTACAAGGTGGTGAAAGCACTTTATGGTTTGCATCAAGCTCCAAGAGCCTGGTATGAAACCTTGGCCAAGTATTTATTAGACAATGGGTTTCACAGAGGAAAGATAGATCAGACCTTGTTTATCAAGAAGCAAAAAGGGGATATTTTGCTTGTACAGGTCTATATTGATGACATTATCTTTGGCTCTACAAAGAAGGAATTGTGTACTGAGTTTGAGAAAGTAATGCATGACAAGTTTCAGGTGAGTTCTATAGGAGAACTCACTTTCTTCTTAGGGTTGCAAGTGAAGCAGAAAGAAGATGGGATATTTATCAGTCAGGATAAATATGTAGCTGACATATTGAGGAAGTTTAGTTTCACAGATGTCAGGACAGCTAGCACCCCAATGGATACAGAAAAGCCTTTGCTCAAGGACTCAGATGGTGATGATGTTGATGTTCATCTCTACAGGTCAATGATTGGATCATTGATGTATCTTACATTATCTAGACCATACATTATGTTTGCAGTATGTGCATGTGCTAGATTCCAAGTCACACCTAAGGTTTCACACTTACATGCTGTGAAAAGGATTTTTAAGTACCTAAAAGGCCAACCTAATTTAGGCCTTTGGTATCTTAGAGATTCTTCCTTTGATTTGGTGGCATATTCTAATAGTGACTATGCTAGAGCAAGCTTAGATAGGAAGTCTACAACAGGAGGTTGTCAGTTCCTAGGGTGCAGATTAATATCATGGCAGTGCAAGAAGCAAACCGTGGTTGCCACTTCCTCTACTGAAGCTAAATATGTGGCTGCTGCTAGTTGTTGTGGACAAGTACTCTGGATTCAGAATCAAATGATGGATTATGGGTATAATTTTATGCACACCATGATTAATATTGATAATAACAATACTATATGTATTATTAAGAATCCTGTTTTACACTCTAAAACAAAACACATAGAGATTAGACATTATTTTATAAGAGACTACAATGATAAAAAGTTAATTTAAGTGGTTAAAATACACACAGATAACAATTTTGCAGACTTACTTACAAAAGCCATGGATGTTGGAAGGTTTTAGTACTTGGTTGCAAGTATTGGAATGCTAAATCCTTAAAGTTTTAATCTCTTTGTGTCTTTGTAATGTTTTGTAAAGGATTAGTACTGTTAGTTGTATCAATTAGTACTGCTAAGTATAACTAGTACTGTTATTTATACTTAAGACTGCTAGTTAAAATTGTTAGTCATAATTAATACTGTTAAGAAGAAAATGCTTTGAATTGTGTTTTCTTGGTTTTGTACTAACACTTGCAGAATAAGCAAAATAGTATGGTTGGATTTGGTGATACTAATTGTGGAGTTTGTTAGAGGAAAAGTTGCTGATTAATGATAGAGAGGATTTAGGGATAACTTGCTAAGGGTTAATGCTAAGTTTACACCTGAGTTGGGAAGTCCTATAAATCTTTTTCTTGAAATCAACATATGCTAACTGTGAGCCTAATGAAGCCTCTGGGCATAGACTATATTGAACATGAATTGATGGATTGTGGTTAGTCAGATAGTAACTGATCTAACTCACTCTTTACCATTCTATCATTTGCATAGTGTGTTAGTCTACGGACATCTGGTTTAGAGAACAGCGAGCAAATGTGAATCTAATACATTTGTGTTAGAGGTAACACCTGCCACTGAGCTGGATACCCTATCAAGAAGGCTCTTTTAATGAGTCTATCTGAACACAGGCAGTATTTATACTGAAATCATTGGTTCTCACATAACCAGAGGTTAAATGCAACCGAAATGATTATGTGTCTTCCTTTACACTTAATCTCTTCAAAATTATGAGTGCAATATTGTTTTGAAAGAAAATTTGGGTTAATACTGCTGAGTAAAGTTAGTACTGCTAGGCTTAGTATTAGTACTGTTAGGCTAAACTTAGTACTGCTAGGCTACCGTTAGTGCTATTTGGGGAATAACGGATTTTTCTTAATTAAATATAGTTGTTGATATAATTCCCTCAATTACTTCGCTTATAGGTTTCCTTAAATTGGATAATTCATAATCTTTCTTTACATCATAAGATTTTTTTCAAGATAAAGAACCGATTTTATTCAGACGGTCCAATCAACACCTTAAGAGCTATCTATATAATCTCAATTGACTTTTCCAAACACACATACTCTCATAAACGAACATAACCCAGAACCCTAATCGAACTTTTCTCAATCAACAATGGCGAATTTGGAATTTTGTGACACACACAACATGGTCGCCTACTTAAAGAAACCAGAGGGAAGTGAAGGATTTCACCAAATAGTGGATTTTCTCAATGCTAGTCACATAAGGTATGCTCTTACTGAAAATCCCACTATTTATGTTTCTCTCATCAAACAGTTTTGGCAAACTGCTACTGCCAGAACACTTGATAATGGAGAAATAGAATTAACTGCTACAATAGATGGCAAAGTTAAGACTGTTACTGAGGCATCTATTAGGAGGCATCTCCAATTAGCAGATGCTGATGGTATTAGTTCTTTGCCAACTACTGAAATCTTTGAACAACTTTCTTTAATGGGGTATGTGTCAACTTCTGACAAATTAACCTTTCAAAAAGGACACTTTTCCCCTCAATGGAGATTTCTCATCCATACCATCCTATATTGTCTAAGTCCTAAAAAATCTCTTGGGAAAAATTCAGTAGCAATATAGCAACTGCTATTATTTGCTTGGCCACTAATAAGAAATTTAATTTTTCTAAACTGATTTTTGATGGTATGGTGAAAAACTTGGATAGTAAACACAATTTTTTAATGTATCCAAGACTTATTCAAGTGTTTTTGAACAAGCACAAGAGACTGCTTCAACCTCACACAAGACTTTATATTGCTCCTACCTACACTCAAAAACTTGTTAGCAATATGAAGAGGGCTTCTAAGGGTTATACTGGGGAAAACACTCTATTGTTTCCTGCAATGATTGTTCAGGGCCCAGTTGTTCAGGGTGAAGGATCAACACACCCAGTTAAGTCCCATCACACACCCACCAGTACTCCATCAACCTCACCACCACCAGTTTCACCAACCTCTAAGAGAACAACCAGACCTGAATCTGTGGTTTCTCAGCCCAAATCTCCTACTCAGACCCTTGTAGTATATAAGACTGTCCATGAGGAGAGAAAGGAGACAGTGTAGAAAGGGCTGCCACTACTGCTACTAGCTTATATGTAGAGCAGGTCAGTGGTAACATAAATAGGACCCAATCTACGGCAATACCTAATGATCCTTTTCCTTAAGGAAATGGTTCAGGTGGTAGTCCTAGGCGCCAAGATACCATATTAAGGGATAGACCTGCTCAAACTAGGTTTGAGAGGTTGTCTAAACAGTCCCATAATTCACCTCTCCCAAGAGTTAAACACATTTGGAAGTGATGAGGGCAGTATGATACTACAAGAATTAAGGGTTTTCTGTACAACATTGTCAAAGAAAGTGGAGAGCTTGGAGACAGACTTGAAGCAGACCAAGCAAATATATGGTGCTGCTTATACTAAGCTTATCAAGAAGGTGAAAAAGTTGGAGAAAACATCTAAGAAGTCCAGCAAGCTAAAAGAAGGCTAGAATTGTTGACTCTGATGATAAGATGATCCTTCCAAACAAGGGAGGAAGATAGCTAAAATTGATCAAGATCCTGGCATTTCATTGGTACAACTGATGCAGATATTCAGGGGAGGTATGAGCATGATATGGAGTTTGACTTTGTCTTTGATGCTGCTAAGGAAGTTTCTACTGCTGGTGCAGCAGTTACTACTGCTAGTGTTGCTGTTAGTACTGCCATTCCTACAAGAAATACTAGAGTTTCTACTGTTGATGACATTACTATGGCTGAGACACTAGTGTATATTAGGAAGAGTGCAGCCAAAGACAAAGGAAAAGGTAAAATGGATTAATCTAAAAAGGTTAAGACCAAGACAAAGTTGCAGCAAGAATAAGAAAGACTTGATTTTGAAACAGCTATGAGATTGCAAGCTGAACTTGAGGAAGAAGAGAGGCAGAGGATTGCCATGGTACATGAACCAGCTAGCTCTTTTAATGTTGAAGAATGGGAAGACATACAAGCTAGAGTTCAAGCTGATGAAGAGTTAGTTATAAGCAGAGGAAAGAGAAAAGTACACTGTAAGGGATTGAAAGAGCCGAAGAAAGCTTGCATACTTATCAATCCAAATAAAGGAAGTATTTTTGCTGGCACAAAAGCTGATAGAAAGGAGGAAACTAGTGGCATTCTTAAGAGCTTTATAACTGAGATAGAAAATCTAGTTGATAAGAAAGTAAAGATAATCAGATGTGACAATGGAACAGAGTTCAAAAATAGAGTTATGAGTGAGTTTTGTGAAAAGAAAGGCATTAAGAGGGAATTTAGTGTAGCTAGAACTCCTCAGCAAAATGGTGTTGCTGAGAGGAGAAATAGGACACTAATTGAGGCTGCTAGAACCATGTTAGCTGACTCTAAGTTACCTACTACATTTTGGGCTGAAGCAGTTAATACTGCTTGCTATGTGCAGAATAGGGTATTAGTAGTTAAGCCTCATAACAAGACCCCTTATGAACTGTTTAGAGGTAGAACACCTGCTCTAAGCTTCATGAGACCATTTGGGTGTCATGTTACCATTCTTAATACCTTAGATTATTTAGGCAAGTTTGATGGAAAGTCAGATGAAGGATTCTTTGTTGGATACTCATTGAATAGTAAGGC
This sequence comes from Tanacetum coccineum, assembly GCA_026074375.1. NCBI lineage: Eukaryota > Viridiplantae > Streptophyta > Magnoliopsida > Asterales > Asteraceae > Tanacetum > Tanacetum coccineum. The sequence goes on along the minus strand of BQNB010048177.1, from coordinate 17,138 downwards.
TTTTAGGGTATACAACATTAGAACTAGGAAAGTAGAAGAAAACTTGCATATTAGGTTCTTGGAGGATAAGCCTATTATTGCAGGTGATGGACCAAAGTGGCTGTTTGATATTGATGTTCTAACAAAATCAATGAATTATGTGCCAGTTGTTGCATGTACAAACTCTAATGATTTTGTAGGTACAGAAGAAAGTATTGGTGCAAGTCATTCTAGCAAGGAGATAGGATCTAGACAAGACTACATTTTGATGCCACTGTGGAAAGATGGTTCACTATTTGATTCTTCTTCAAAGAATGCTAGCAATGATGAACCCCAACCTCCTAGTGATGCTGGAAAGAAGGATGATGAAGGTGTATGTAAAGAAAGTGGAATTGATGATCAAGAGAGGCCTAAAAACAATACTCAATATGTTAATACTGCTGGGCCAAGTATTAATACTGAACCAGACATATTTTCTTTGGGAGATAATGCTACACTTGAAGCCACACATGCTAATTTCTTTGGTGATGAAACAAAAGTAGATATGAGCAACATTACTACTACATATCCAGTTCCTTCTACTCCAAATACAAGAATCCATAAAGATCATTCACTTGATCATGTGATTGGTGATGTACAGTCTGGTGTACAAACAAGGAGAATGACAAAGACTACAAATGTTATTAGTGTTGTTTATGAAGGGAAAACTCATGAAGGCCTTCATACTTGTATGTTTGCATGCTTCCTATCCTAGGAAGAACCTAAAAGGATTTCCAAAGCTCTAAGTGATTCAGCTTGGGTAGAAGCAATGCATGAAGAGCTTCTACAGTTTAAGCTACACAATGTTTGGGTACTAGTGGATTTGCCTAAGGGTAAGAGGGCTATTGGTACAAAATAGATTTTTAGGAATAAGAAAGATAAGAGAAGCATAGTGATTCGAAACAAAGCAAGGCTGGTTGCACAGGGACATACTCAAGAAGAAGGCATATGCTATGATGAAGTGTTTGCCCCTATAGCAAGAATTGAGGCAATAAGGCTGTTCTTAGCCTATGCTTCCTTTATGGGATTTATGGTGTATTAGATGGATGTGAAGAGTGTTTTCCTTTATGGTAGGATTGAAGAGGAGGTATATGTATGTCAACCTCCAAGGTTTGAAGATCATGACTATCCAAACAAATTCTACAAGGTGGTGAAAGCACTTTATGGTTTGCATCAAGCTCCAAGAGCCTGGTATGAAACATTGGCCAAGTGTTTATTGGACAATGGGTTTCACAAAGGAAAGATAGATCAAACCTTATTTATCAAGAAGCAAAAAGGGGATATTTTGCTTGTACAGGTCTATGTTGATGATATTATCTTTGGCTCTACAAAGAAGGAGTTATGTATTGAGTTTGAAAAACTAATGCATGACAAGTTTCAGATGAGTTCTATGGGAGAACTCACTTTCTTTTTAGGGTTGCAAGTGAAGTACAAAGAAGATGGGGTATTTATTAGTCAGGATAAGTATTTAGCTGACTTATTGAGGAAGTTTAGTTTCACAAATGTCAGGACAACTAGCACCCCAATGGATACAGAAAAGCCTATGCTCAAGCACTTAGATGGTGATGATGTTGATGTTCATCTCTATAGGTCAATGATTAGATCATTGATGTATCTTACATCATCTAGACTAGACATTATGTTTGCAGTATGTGCATGTACCAGATTCCAAGTCACACCTAAGGTTTCACACTTACATGCTGTGAAAAGGATTTTTAGGTACCTAAATTGGGCCTTTGGTATCCTAGAGATTCTTCCTTTGACTTGGTGGCATATTCTAATAGTGACTATGCTGGAGCAAGATTGGATAGGGTGCAGGTTAATATCATGGCAATGCAAGAAACAAACTGTGGTTGCCACTTCCTCTACTGAAGCTAAATATGTGACTGCTGTTAGTTGTTGTAGACAAGTACTTTGGATTCAGAATCAAATGCTGGATTATAGGTATAATTTTATGGACACCATGATTAATAACAGTACTATATGTATTATTAAGAATCCTGTTTTACACTCTAAAACAAAACACATAGAGATTAGACATCATTTTATAAGAGACTGCAATGATAAAAAGTTAATTCAAGTGGTTCAAATACACACAGATAAACATTGTTTCAACACTTCTAAACTAAACAAAAACTATTAGGTGGTGATATAACTTTATAATTTGCATTGTTGTATTTTAAATACATTATTCTTATACGACCTATATTAATTAGGTTGCATCCTGGCTTTTCGTACCGACTCTTATTGATTGATCATTCATACATGTGTATCATTTCTTGAGGTGAGCTTTCATAGCCCCGCATTTTACTTGTTTGATTTCTTGGGGTGAAATTACATTGCTCGTTTTTACGTTTGAACACAAGTACAAATTATTCGTTTACGGATTGGTCTAAGTGCCCCTTTAACCTATGATACTCAGTACACCCTTTATCATGAATCGTTAATTACCCCGTGTAAGCACGAATGTTATGGATAAATCTATTAGGCTTGACATCCCCGCCAGGTTTGACTTAGTACATATCAAACGGGCGCAGTTTCATTTGAGTCACTTTACGGGTGTCCCAGGTTAGACACCCGCATGGGCTTTTATTCTCTAGTACAGTTAACGCTTTGGTTTCATAAGCTTAGATGGTAGTAAACGCATTTTGTGTGACTTTGTATCTGTTATATTTTCATACACGCTTTAAAACTTGTGGTTCACATTTACAGTTTTTATAAACCTATGAACTCACCAACTTTATTGTTGACACTTGTAGCAATGTTTTTCTCAGGTGTTTGAATTATATGGCTTGCTTATGGTGTCTCATTCACGAAGTCTTTTCCTGCATTATGTTGATCATTTGTGTAACTTTTAAACTACAAGTACTTTTGGGTTATGTATTGTAATGTACTTTGTTAAAAACTTATTCCACTTTGTTTAATTCAAATGATCACTTTTCAAAATGACTTATATAGAGGTCGTTCTTTATTACTGTGTGTTGTGATGCTATGAAGTCACTCGCCCCCAATTACCTTTTCGCTGCTACATTTTGGGGGTGTGACAGATTGGTAATCAGAGCCATGATTATAGAGAACTATGTTGCATATCTTACCTAGACTATAATCATTTTCATAAACATTGCATCACAATAAATCTTCTTCATAAGCATACACTACTTGTTACACTACTTGCCTTTATGATCTATATACGTGCTTACCTTATCTTGTGTATATTTTTACACTTGTATTATATACTATATACTTATATAAACCTTTGGTTATAGAACAATGGCATGTACTCGACGATCTACAACAACCCAAAACCCAACCAACCCAGATGGAGTCAACCAGACTGAGCTGGACCAGCTTGTTACTCAACGTGTGGCTGACGCACTTGCTGCTATGGAAGCAAACCGATCTAGCACCTAGGGAGATACCAACCCAAATGCAACCACTACTCGCACATGTTCTTACAAGGAATTTCGCAGTTACATGCAAGGGAATTTCAGTGGAACTGAAGGTGCATTCGGACTAACCCGTTGGTTTGAGAAACTCGAGTCAGTTTTTCAAGTTAGCAAGGTTGCAGATGGTGATAATGTGAAGTATGAGGCGTGCACAATGCTGAATGGTGCACTAACATGGTAGAATTCGTATGTTCAGACTGTAGGTATTGATGCTGCAAATGCAATCCCATGGAGTGAATTTAAGTTGATGTTGATCAAGAAGTACTACCCTCGAAGTGGGGTGCAGAAGATGGAAACTGAACTATGGAATCTAAAGTTGATAGGCACAAACATCGTTGCCTACACTCAACGTTTCAAAGAGTTGGCATTGCTTTGCCCAAAAATTGTCACACATGAGGCCCGAATGATTGAACGTTACATTAGAGGGTTGAGTTAGAACATCAAAGGAAATGTAACGTCATCAAAGCCGACAGACATTCATGAGACCATCACTATAGCTATAATCCTGATGAACCAAGTGGTACTAGATCTGGGTGAGAAGACGGTTAATAACAAGAGGAAGTGGGAAGGAAATCATAACAACAACAACAACAACAACTACAACTACAACCAAAACAAACGTCAAAAGGTGGCCAAAGTTTACCCTGCTAGGCCAACTGACAAGGGTATGTATGTTGAAAACCTACCTCACTGCAGTAAGTGTAACCGTCATCACAATGGACTTTACCTGCCCATTTGCAATAACTGTAGAAGGGTAGGACATATGACCAAAGACCGCAGATCCCCTGCCTAAGCAACAAATCAAAGAAACCAAAACAACCAGAGGAACCTACCTACCTTCTATGCTTGTGGAGAAAAAGGGCATTTTAAGAATGAGTTTCCAAAAGCAGGGAACCAAGGCTGAGGAAACCAATTCTGAGGCAACCAGAACCAGAACCAGGGAAACCGAAATGGAGGAAAAAATGGTCAGGGAAACCAGAATGGAAACGGAGCTCATCTTAGATTGTACGGGTTAGAAGGAGATGCAGCTGCCCAGGACAACAATGTTGTCACGGGTACGTTCCTCATCAATAATCATTATGCATCTGTCTTGCTTGATTCCGGTGCTGATAGAAGTTTTGCCTTGACTACTTTTAGTGAATACCTTAATATTGTACCCACTACTCTAGATACTGTGTACCATGTCGAATTAGCTGACGGAAAGTCTGTAGCAACCGATGCCATTTTCAAGGGTGTACCCTAAACTTGTAAAAACATCCCTTCAACATTGATCTAATACCTATAGAACTTGGAAGCTTCGACATCATAATCGGAATGGATTGGTTGTCAGAATACCATGCAGTGATCGCATGTCACGAGAAACAAGTTTGTATTCCTTACAAGAACGAAGTGCTGGTGATACAAGGAGTTAGAAGCAGAGTTAGAAGCAAATCCAGAATAAGCATCATTTCATGTATCGAAACTCAGAAATACATAGAGAAAGGAAGTCTAGTGTTCCTGATTCAAGTAACGGAGAAGGGAACAGAAGAGAAGCAACTCAAAGACTTACCTATCGTGAGAGATTTTCCAGAAGTCTTTCCTGGAGACTTGCCTAGACTCCCACCTGCTCGTCAGGTCTAATTTCAAATTGATCTAGTGCCTAGAGCTGCACTTGTTGCACATGCGCCTTATAGATTAGTGCCGGTCGAGATGAAAGAATTATCAAATCAATTGAAGGAGCTATCAGACAAAGGGTTTATTAGACTAAGTTCCTCGCCTTGGGGAGCTTCGGTACTATTTGTCAAGAAGAAGGACGGATCCTTCAGGATGTGCATCGATTACCGTGAAGAATCGATATCCATTACCCAGAATTGACGATTTGTTCGACCAATTGCAAGGATCGAGCATCTAGTCAAAGATTGACCTAAGATCGGGTTATCATCAATTAAAAGTTAGAGAGGAAGATGTTTCTAAGACGGCTTTCAGAACCCGTTACAGTCACTAGGAATTTCAAGTAATGCATTTTGGGTTAACCAACGCACCGGTTGTGTTTATGGATCTCATGAACCGCGTGTGCAAACCTTACTTGGATTAGATTGTGATTATGTTCATTGATGATATTCTCATTTATTCTCGCAATGAAAAAGAACATGAAAAATATTTGAAGACAATCTTGGAGCTACTTAAGGAGGAGAAATTGTAAGCTAAATTTTCCAAGTGTGAATTTTAGATAAAAATGGTACAATTCCTTGGACACGTTATTGATAGTAAAGGCATTCACATGGATCCCGCAAAGATCGAGGCTATTAAGGATTGGGCATCTCCTACCACTCTTATCGAGATACGCCAATTCTTAGGTCTTGCTGGCTACTATCGGATATTCATCAAAGGATTCTCAAAGATCGCCAAATCTTTAACCGAGTTGACACAGAAGAATAAGAAGTTTGACTAGGAAGAAGAGCAGGAGGCAACTTTCCAGCTCTTAAAGCAAAAACTCTGTGACGCACCAATTTTGGCACTACCTGAAGGTAGCAATGACTTTGTAGTCTATTGTGACGCGTCACATAATGGTTTAGGTGTTGTTCTAATGCAAAGAGATAAAGTCATTGCGTATGCGTCCAGACAACTAAAGATTTACGAGAAGAACTATACATCACATGATCTGGAATTAGGAGCAGCCGTGTTTGCCCTGAAGATTTGGAGACACTATCTGTACGGTACGAAGTGTAATGTGTTTACCGATCACAAAAGCTTACAACATATCCTAGATCAGAAAGAACTCAACATGAGGCAGCTGTAACACCCCCAAATTGGGTCGCAGCATAATTATGTCCGAGAGCGTTACTTCATAATACCATTGCACAAGATATGAGAGAACGACCTCTAAATGAGTCGTTTGAAAAGTAATCTCGTTGATTTTATTAAAATCTGAATTGTTGAAACATTTGTCCTAAAGTTTGCATCAATAATGTAAGACTGAAATAACACAACGAGATTTGTTTGTAGAAATCCATAAATGTAATCTTGTAAAGTTTGTACTCCAATGCACATCAAGTAAGCCAAGTATTTAATTCACCTGAGAAAAACATGCTTTAAAATGTCAACGTAAAGTTGGTGAGTTCATAGATTTATGTAAGTATATAAATGTTAAACATTTATAAAATGTGTATGACCATTATAACCTATACAATAGTCACAAAAATGTAAGTATGAATATTTGAATAAAAGATTTACAAAGTGTGTGTGACCATTGTAACATATACAATATTCACGAAAATGTGATTACGACCACAATAAGTTCATGATACTAAGGCTCGGACTTGTATGTATGCCAATCTTTTCAGGTACTGTAAATGTTTCATGTGTATGTAGTTCAATGCTCCGACATGGTATACGTCTGTTAGTTCAATCCGTCGAACTAGTGAGAGCTACTCACCCGAACGGGGTTGTCACGCCCAAATAGATATATTTTATAGCATTCACGCCTACCCACCGTAATTAACAGTTCATGCCACTTAAGCTAATCCGTAATCATTTGAATGAAAGTAAAGTTGTTACGTCCATAAGTGAAAACAAGTAATGTATCTTACCGCGAGATATGAAAATGAGTGTGTAACGAGTATGTAAACGAGTTTGTAATGAGTATGTAAACGAGTATGTAAATGAGTATGTAAACAATTTTATAAATGTGTATGTAAACGAGTATGTAAACAAGTTATGAAATCAAGTATGTAAACAAGTTTGTAAATGCGCATGTATTCTCCTCCAAAATAGTTCAAAACAAGTAAAATATGAGACATGAAACTCACCTCAAGTGAATGTATTGATTATAGCAAAATCAATGAAGTGAAACGTCACGAATGATCCGGAATGCAACCTAATTATTTATAAGACGTATAAGTGCAATGTATTTAAAATAAAATTACAATAATGTATATTATCGAGTTATATTACCACCTAATAGTTTTCGTTTAGTTATAAGAGTTGAAACAATGTTTAAGTTACGTTTGCTATTTAATGTTCAAGTATGTGTCTTCGAAACATTTTCTAATAACTATAAAATTAATTATAGTCATTTCGCTTGATTTAATATTTTTATTATTTATAAAGTGTCACAATATATAGTTCAAGTGGTTTATAAATTAATATTTATAAGGTTTTAAACCGCGTATAAATATTATATAAGTAATGCTAAAATATTTCTTAAAGTTTTTATAGTCCAAACGAACCAACACTATTTATGTCAGGAAAATAGTGCAGAAAATTTTATATAAAAGTTATTTAGTTTTCATGATGTCTATTTCACAATTTATACACTCCTAGGTTCCGAAAACTTGATATTTAAAGTAAAACATCATTCCGAACAAGTTTGTAGTTTTACACTTTAGCCGAATCGGACTGGAAAGCCCTCAAAAACACCATTTTATAGACTGATCAGTATGTATTATTTAAGACTAGTTGGATACCCGTGCATAGCGGCGGCGATAAAAATTGCCAACCCAACTCGCTCCGCAATTCACTACCCGCTTAGAGAATTCATTTGTTTGGGTTTCCGTAGATTTCCTGCAACATCATATTAACATCATTCTCGCTTGTATAAACTCACACACTCTCTTGCCCATCAAACATTGTCTCCAAAAGTATATATATTTTACGAATCAAGTTTGTATTCAAATTAAAGTTAAAATTGTTAAAAAATTCAAAATAAACCTACTAAAAATGTGAAAAACTAAAAATTTATAAAATATATCAAAATGGATGTTGAATTAAAGATCACGGAAATTTAGAAAATACGGTGAAATTAGATCATAAAAAAAATAAATAGATAAAAAGATATGTCAAATTGAAAATAAAAGTGATATTTTAATTAAGAAGTGACACATGTCACTCTATGATGTGATTAGATGGATGGTCAAGATTGCACCTCCTTATCTTAATTTTTGATGGAACCCACATTATAATTGCTTTATATAATAGTATAGAAAAGCTGTCAAAATAGTTGTGTCGGTATTGTTTCAAATCTAGTTTTGGCCATAACTTCTTCGTTTTACATCCGTTTTTCGAGTTCTTTATATGCACAGAATCGTGTTAAGATGTACGAACACATTTTTAAGGTTTTAACTTGACAAAATGTTCGTAACTTACTGTTTGAAAGCTGCTGTCCCAAATGGCCTATTTTAACATTTTTGTCCAATATTTCAACTCTATTTTCATATCACAAATCCACTAGTCTATGTATTTCAATCACCTTCCACAATCACAATCATCCACTAACCTAATCCCATTCAATACTTCACAATATCATGAAATGATCATAAGATTAATTAAGCTAGTTTATGAACTTTAAACCTAACCACAAATCTAAAATCATAAGTAAGTAGTGTTTCTTGTTTTCTTTGCAAATGTTTATAAAAGTAAACTAGTTGGTGATATAACTTTATAATCAAGATATTTATATATACAAATACATAATGAAAGTATAGGAACATGAAACAACATAATCAATATGTATGAAAATCGAAATAATGAAAGTAGTATGCTTACAAGTAGATGATCAAATAGAAACCCTAGACTTTGAATCTAAACCCAAAATCCTTGTAAAAACTCTAAATCTTGATTATGAAAACCCTAACTTGATCTTGAAAAACTCTTGCTTAGATATGAAAACCCTAACTTGCAAACTAACTTGGAACACCTTAGATTATACCCTTGATTAACCTTGTATACTTGTAAAATGAAAATTATGGATTGTGTTGGAAGCTCATTTGGTGTTGTGAGCTTATAGAGAGAAAAAAGAAGTTTGTGTGTTTTTTGCTAGTGATAAAATGATAGTACTTTTTCCTAGTTGAGTATATATGCAAGTATAGAAAAATATCTAGGAAACATTTGGTACAAATTAATCATGAAATCAAGGATGAGGGGTGTGGGCTTGTAAGGCATTTGGTAAGAAAAAATGGGATGATAAAGTGTGTAAGTAAAATGTAAGAAGGTTAGATAGAACTAGTAATAAGAGTTGGTAACTAGCACATGGTATTTTTTTTCCATGTAAACTGTGTATCATTTTTGTGTTGGTTTATGCATCTATAACCAGACATAGGTAGTCTTCGGGTAGAAATGATAATTTTTTTGAGTATTAGGTATTATGGTGGGTATTTGATTAAGTGTAGAAAGGTAGAATGGTTTACATGCATGCAAAAATGTTCCAAATTGCGAAACGTAAACGTTTTACGTAATGTATAAAAATAAAATATGAAAAGTTATAAATTATTTTCATAAAAATAATATAAAACTTGTTTGACGCAAAATTTTATTTGTTTGATGACGGTTTACGTTGATTGTTGATTTTTAGTTTACGCGATTTAACCAAACGGTTAAAATTAAAAATAAACGCGAAAAAAGTTTAAAAATAAATAGTTGAATATTTATTGACGTAGAATGACTCGAAAATGTGGGTTGTTACATCAGCGACGTTGGCTAGAATTGCTCGGTGATTACGATTGCGAAATTCGTTATCATCCGGGAAAGGAAAGTGTAGCGGCTGATGCTTTAAGCCGGAAAGAACGGATTAAGCCATTACGGGTTCGAGCCTTAGTTATGACTATTGGCTTGGATCTTCCCGTGCAAATTTTGAATGCTCAAACTGAGGCGAGGAAAGTCGAAAACTTAAAGACTAAAGATGTAGAAGGTATGATCAAGAAACTTCCCGTGCAGACGACAAGTTATGTTTGGAGAATAGAAGTTGGTTACCTTGTTTTGGTGACCTAAGGGCTTTGATTATGCACGAGTCGCATAAGTCAAAGTATTATGTCCATCCAAGTTCTGACAAGATGTACCAAGATTTGAAGAAACTATATTGGTGGCCGAACATGAAGGCCGACATTGCCACTTACGTCAGTAAGTGCTTGACATATTCGAGGGTTAAAGCCGAATATCAGAAACTGTCCGGTCTATTGGTACAACCTAAAATACCACAATGGAAATGAGAAAGAATAACAATGGATTTTATTACAGGTTTACCGAGGACATCAAGCGGATATGACACGATTTAGGTCATAGTTGATCGTCTTACAAAGTCAGCTCATTGCTTGCCAATGAAAAAGACTAACCAGATGGAGAAATTGACGAGGCTATACTTGAAAGAAGTAGTCTCAAGACACGGAGTGCCGATATCGATTATTTTTGACCGTGATGGTCAATTTATTTCGAGATTTTGGCAGTCGCTTCAGGAAGCTTTGGGAACTCGACTAGACATGAGCATTGCATATCACCCGCAAATTTACGGACAAAGCGAGAGGACAATACAGAAGTTGGAAGACATGCTAAGAGCCTGTGTGATCGACTTTGGAAAGGTTTAGGACAGACACCTACCTTTGGAAAAATTCTCATATAACAACAGTTATCACACCAGCATCAAGGCTGTACCATTTGAAGCACTTTATGGTCGAAAGTGCTGTTCACCTGTTTGTTAGGCCGAAGTCGAAGACGCCCAACTAACCGGTCCAGAAATCATTTACGAAACAACAGAGAAGATCGTTCAAATCCGAAACCGAATGCAAGTTGCACGTGACCGACAAAAGAGTTATGTTGATAAGAGGCGTAAGCCCCTTAATTTCCAAGTTGGAGACAAGGTTATGTTAAAAGTTTCACACTAGAAGGGAGTGATCCAGAATTATCAGATCAATTGAAGGAGCTATCAGACAAAGGGTTCATTAGACCAAGTTCCTCGCCTTGGGGAGCTTCGGTCCTATTGTCAAGTAGAAGGAGGATCCTTCGGACGGCATCGTTAACGTGAGTTGAATAAACTTACCGTGAAGAATCGATATCCATTACCCAGAATTGACGATTTGTTCGACCAATTGCAAGGATCAAGCATCTAGTCAAAGATTGACCTAAGATCGGGTTATCATCAATTAAGAGTTAGAGAGGAAGATGTTTCTAAGACGGCTTTCAGAACCCGTTACAGTCACTAGGAATTTCAAGTAATGCCTTTTGAGTTAACCAACGCACCGGTTTTGTTTATGGATCTCATGAACCGCGTGTGTAAACCTTACTTGGATTAGTTTGTGATTGTGTTCATTGATGATATTCTCATTTATTCTCGCAACGAAAAAGAACACGAAAAACATTTGAAGACAATCTTGGAGCTACTTAAGGAGGATAAATTATACGCTAAATTTTCCAAGTGTGAATTTTGGATAAAAATGGTACAATTCCTTGGACACGTGATTGATAGTAAAGGCATTCACGTAGATCCCGCAAATATCAAGGTTATTAAGGATTGAGCATCTCCTACCACTCCTACTGAGATACGCCAATTCTTAGGTCTTACTGGCTACTATCGGATATTCATCAAAGGATTCTCAAAGATCGCCAAATCTTTAACCGAGTTGACACAGAGGAATAAGAAGTTTGACTGGGAAGAAGAGCAGGAGGCAGCTTTCCAGCTCTTAAAGCAAAAACTCTGTGACGCACCAATTTTGGCACTACCTGAAGGTAGCAATGACTTTGTAGTCTATTGTGACGCGTCACATTATGGTTTAGGTGTTGTTCTAATGCAAAGAGATAAAGTCATTGCGTATGCGTCCAGACAACTAAAGATTTACGAGAAGAACTATACATCACATGATCTGGAATTAGGAGCAGCCGTGTTTGCCTTGAAGATTTGGAGACACTATATGTACGGTACGAAGTGTACTGTGTTTACCGATCACAAAAGCTTACAACATATCCTAGATCAGAAAGAACTCAACATGAGGCAGCTGTAACACCCCCAAATTGGGTCGCAGCATAATTATGTCCGAGAGCGTTACTTCATAATACCATTGCACAAGATATGAGAGAACGACCTCTAAATGAGTCGTTTGAAAAGTAATCTCGTTGATTTTATTAAAATCTGAATTGTTGAAACATTTGTCCCAAAGTTTGCATCAATAATGTATGACTGAAATAACACAACGAGATTTGTTTGTAGAAATCCATAAATGTAATCTTGTAAAGTTTGTACTCCAATGCACATCAAGTAAGCCAAGCATTTAATTCACCTGAGAAAAACATGCTTTAAAATGTCAACGTAAAGTTGGTGAGTTCATAGATTTATGTAAGTATATAAATGTTAAAGATTTATAAAATGTGTATGACCATTATAAACTATACAATAGTCACAAAAATGTAAGTATGAATATTTGAATAAAAGATTTACAAAGGTGTGTTGTAACCATTGATAACATATACACAATATTTCACGAAAAATGTGATTACACCACAATTAGTCTGATACTAGGCCCCCTGGAATTGCAGTATTTTGCCAATCTTTTCAGGTACTGTAAATGTTTCATGTGTATGTAGTTCAATGCTTCGACATGGTATACATCTGTTAGTTCAATCCGTCGAACTAGTAAGAGCTACTCACCCGAACGGGGGTTGTCCTCACGTCCCAAATTGTTCTTATTTTATAGCATTCACGCCCTTCCCACCGTAATTATCAGTTCATAGCCACTTAAGCTAATCCGTATCATTTGAATGAAAGTAAGTTGTTGTGTCCCTTAAGATGAAAACAAGTAATGTAATCTATACGCGAGTTTTGAAAAATAAGTGTGTTAACGAGTTTGTAATGAGCTTTGTAATGAGTATGTAACGGAGTATGTAATCAATATTTTATATATGTGTATGTAAACGAGTCATGTAAACAAGGTTTTGTAATCAAGTACTGTAAACAAGTTTGTAAATCTTATGCGCATGTATTCTCCCCCAAGATAGTTCAAAAACAGGTAAATAAGGGACTGAAACTTCACCTCAAGTCGAATGTTATTTGAATTATAGCAAAAAATCAATAAAGTGAGATCGTCCGAATGATCCGGAATGCAACCTAATTATTTATAAGACGTATAAGTGTAATGTATTTAAAATAAAATTACAATAATGTATATTATCGAGTTATATCACCACCTAATAGTTTTCGTTTAGTTATAAGAGTTGAAACAATGTTTAAGTTACGTTTGCTATTTAATGTTCAAGTATGTGTCTTCGAAACATTTTCTAATAGCTACCAATTTAATTATAGTATTTCGCTTGATTTAATATTTTATTATTATAAAGTGTCACAATTAAATTTGTTCTAGTGGTTTATAAATTAATATTTATATATAGGTTTTAAACCGCGTATAAATATTATATAAGTAATGCTAAAATATTTTCTAAAGTTTTTATAGTCCAAACGAACCAACACTATTCATGTCAGGAAAATAGTGCAGAAAATTTTATATAAAAGTTATCTAGTTTCCATGATGTCTATTTCACAATTTTGACCACTTATAGGTTCGGAAAAACTTGATTTCGTTAGTAAAAACATCATTCCGAACTAAGTTTTGTAGTTTTTCATTTAGCGAATCGGACACGAAAGCCCTCAATACACCATTTTATGAGATGATCAGTATGTATATTTAAGAAAAGCTGTCACAGTTTAGTTTTGTGTCCGTATTGTTTCAAATTAGTTATTGGCCTATATTTCTTCCGGTTTTACATCCGTTTTTCGAGTTCTTTATATGCACGAAATCGTGTTAAGATGTACTAACACATTTTTAAGGTTTTAACTCGACTAAACGTCTGTAACTTACTGTTTGAAAGCTGTTGTCCCAAATGGCCTATTTTAACATTTTTGTCAAATATTTCAATTATTTTCTTATCACAAATCCCTCTAGTCTATGTATTTCAGCTCACTATTCCACAATCACAATCATCAGCTAACCTATATCCCATTCAATACTTCGACAATATCATGAAAAGATCAATAGGATTAATTAGATAGTTTATGAACTTTAAAAACGTACAAAAAATCTAAAATCATAAGTCAAGTAGTGGTTTTTTGTTTTCTTTTGCAAAATGTTTAAAAGTAAACTAGTTGTGATATAACTTTATATCAAGATATTTAAATATTAATACATAATGAATGTATAGAACTAATGAAAAACTTAATAATATGTATGAAAATCGAAAGAATGAAAGTAGTATGCTTACAAGTTGATGATCAATATAAGAAACCCTAGATTATGATTCTAAACCCAATAATCCTTGTAAAAACCCTAAAATATTTGATTATGAAAACCTAATTGATTTGAAAACCACTTGCTTGATATGAAAACACTAACTTGCAAAATAACTTGGAACACCTTAGATTATACCCTTGATTAACCTTGTATACTTGTAAAATGAAAATTATGGATTGTGTTGGAAGCTCATTTGGTGTTGTGAGCTTATAGAGAGAAAAAAGAAGTTTGTGTGTTTTTTGCTAGTGATAAAATGATAGTACTTTTTCCTAGTTGAGTATATATGTAAGTATAGAAAAATATCTAGGAAACATTTGGTACAAATTAATCATGAAATCAAGGATGAGGGGTGTGGGCTTGTAAGGCATTTGGTAAGAAAAATAGGTTGATTAAAGTGGTAAGTAAATGTAAGAAGGTTAGATAGCAACTATGTAATAAAGAGTTGGAACTAGCACATGGTTTTTTTTCCATGTAAACTGTGTATCATTTTTGTGTTGGTTTATGCATCTATAACCGGACATAGGTAGTCTTCGGGTATAAATGATAATTTTTTTGAGTATTAGGTATTATGGTGGGTATTTGATTAAGTGTAGAAAGGTAGAATGGTTTACATGCATGCAAAAATGTTCCAAATTGCGAAACGTAAACGTTTTACGCAATGTATAAAAATAAAATATGAAAAGTTATAAATTATTTTCGTAAAAATAATATAAAACTTGTTTGACGCAAAATTTTATTTGTTTGATGACGGTTTACGTTGATTGTTGATTTTTAGTTTACGCGATTTAACCAAACGGTTAAAAAATTAAAAATAAACGTGTAAAAGTTTAAAAATAAATAGTTGAATATTTATTGACGTAGAATGACTCAAAAATGTGGGTTGTTACATCAACGACGTTGGCTAGAATTGCTCGGTGATTACGATTGCGAAATTCGTTATCATCCGGGAAAGGAAAGTGTAGTGGCTGATGCTTTAAGCCGGAAAGAACGGATTAAGCCATTACGGGTTCGAGCTTAGCGAGCCTTGGTGATGCTATTCGGCTGGATCTTTCCCATGATGCCAATTTTGATTTTGCTCAAACTGGGAGGCGAGGAAAAGCCGAAAACTTAGGACTAAGATGTAGAAGGTATGATCAAGAAACTTCCCGTGCAGACGACAAGTTATGTTTGGAGAATAGAAGTTGGTTACCTTGTTTTGGTGACCTAAGGGCTTTGATTATGCACGAGTCGTATAAGTCAAAGTATTCTGTCCATCCAAGTTCCGACAAGATGTACCAGGATTTGAAGAAACTATATTGGTGGCCGAACATGAAGGCCGACATTGCCACTTACGTCAGTAAGTGCTTGACATATTTAAGGGTTAAAGCCGAATATCAAAAACTGTTTATTTCGAGTCTATTGGTACAACCTAAAATACTCAACAATGGAAATGGGAAAGAATAACTATGGACTTTTATTACAGGTTTACCGAGGACATCAAGCGGATATGACACGATTTAGGTCATAGTTGATCGTCTTACAAAGTCAGTCATTGCTTGCCAATGAAAAAGACTAACCAGATGGAGAAATTGACGAGGCTATACTTGAAAGAAGTAGTCTCAAAACACGGAGTGCCAATATCGATTATTTTTTACCGTGATGGTTGATTTATTTCAAGATTTGGCTTAGTCGCCTTGGAAGGTTTTGGGAACTCGGACTAGTCATGAGCATTGCATTCACCCGCAAAATTTCTAGGACAAAGCGAATTTTAAAGGACAATCGAAGTTGGAGACATGCTAAGAGATGTGTGATCGACTTGGGGAAAGCGTTGGACATACACCTACCTTTGGTAACATTCTCATATAACAACAGTTATCACACCAGCATCAAGGCTGCACCATTTGAAGCACTTTATGGTCGAAAGTGCCGTTCACCTGTTTGTTGGGCCGGCGGCGCTAGTCGAAGGACGCGAACTCACGGTCAGAAATCATTGTACGAAATCAATAGAGGAAGATCGTTCAAATCGAATCCGAATGCAAGTGCACATGTGACGACAAAATGAGTTATGCTGATAAGTTAAGAGGCGTAAGCCACTTAATTCCAAGTGGGGACAGGGCTCATGTTAAAGTTTCACACTAGAAGGGAGTGATCCGTTTTGGCAAACGTGGAAAGTTAAACCCCCGATACATTAGACCGTTCAAAATCTTAACAAAGATTAGTCTGGTAGCTTACCGACTTGAGCTACCACAAGAATTAAGTAGTGTTCACAATGTCTTTCATGTGTGAAATCTGAAGAAATGCTTATCCGACGAAACACTCGTCATACCTCTAGAAGAGATCCAAGTTGACGATAAGCTTAACTTTGTCAAAGAACCGGTAGAAATCATGGACCGCGAGGTCAAACGACTCAAGCAAAGCCGTATACCGATTATCAAAGTCCAATGGAACTCTAAAAGAGGTTCGGAGTTTACGTGGGAACATGAAGACTAATTTCAAAACAAGTATCCGCATCTCTTCACCAGCAACCCACCGGAGGGGAACTCAAATTGAATTTCGAGACGAAATTCTTTTAACGACGGAAGACTGTGACAATCCGCATTTTTCAGGTCATTTTACTTCAATAAACTCAAAACTATTTACTTTGAATATTTACGTGGTTACTTTTAATTTTAGC
>BQNB010048176.1:0-37713 GCA_026074375.1 Tanacetum coccineum | reverse complement strand
CAATTTGTGTAGTTTTCGTCTTTGTTGTAGCATAGAACCTTCGATCGTTTCTTGCTACTCACTTTTGATTTCAGAGCGCGACGCATATTCATTTCTTGTAATTACCTTGTTCATATCTGCTGGAGTATCCCAACAAACTATAGTCAAGACTCTAATCGCCTAAATCCCAAGTTCCTTAAGCTTGCAATAACATTAACAATAACATAAAGTAGTAGTTTTAGTTAGTTAGCACATTGTCACCAAAGTCTTTTGGTTGCATTTAGAAAATTGAAAGCACTCAAATGGTTTCAAGCACTAAAGTAGGCTGCAAATAAAATTGGCATAGTGGGTGTGATGGTAACAGGTCATTATCATTTTTTAATATACGTCATTTGTGGTACAAATACGGGTAAAAAAACTAAAGAATAATTTATATATTGAATTTGGCTATCCTGTTGTTTTTTTCCCATATTGACCCATTTGTAGATAAATGGGATGGATTGACCCCATACAGACAGAGTAACAACTTTTATATTTAAATCTTTAACCAAGTGGCGATGTCACAGTATACTATCTTTTTTTCTTCCTAAGAAGCTATCTGTTTTATTGATCCATTGTTTCAATTCAATCTTGGTTCCAATGTTACAAAATAACTCGCTACATCCTTAGTAAACATGCATATGCATTTTCAGGCAATCCTATCAGCTTGACTGTCAAGGCATGCAAAAAAAACCGACTATTGAATTTACCAATCATTATAATTATGACATCTTCACAAACAAAATATCTCACGATGGTTCCTAAAACATCTTTAATAGAGCCATTGGCATATCTATCACATCCACAAACATCCTCCATTACAAATAAAAGATATATTTCATAAGATAATTCTACTGGAACTAAAATTTCAACTAAGATTCCTTGAAGTTACTAAGGGATGTTTGTCAAAGCACAATGATATTGACTATCTGATTAGTGCGTTTTCATGTCACAGATAATCATATCTTAGTATTTGGGTATGACGAATTTAATAATCTTATTAGGGTTCATATAATCAGTTTATTAGTAGTTACAATAAATCCTGTTGTGAAAAAACATACGATTACATCACATCCTAAAGACTACACATTAATTATCAACAGTACCAAAATTTATGTTCTACCTGTGTTAAAGGAGAATGACCTGATCAGGAGCCCTTTCAAATGGAGCAGGAAGATTCTTTTTCTTGATTTCAAGTTCATCGTTGTAACCAAATTCCCTTAAGACTGTCCATGTAGTCTCAAGTCTTGCTTTTTCAATAAATACATGATGGAGATATAGAAACCCTTTTAGAGTAAGCCCATGATCATTGATTCCTTCAGGTACCTTCTCATTAACCACTTGCCTAACATCCTTTATTTGAGAAGGGCTGAGAGGAGCATTAAAACACTTAACCTGTCAATGCAAGGTAAACATATAGTTCTGTATATCATAAATCATATATAGAAGCATTATTGCATTCTATTCTAGTATTCTCAATCCCTTCACTGAATATAATAGTTTTTTTTATTGATCGCCACTGAATAGAACACCTACTCGGCAAAATAAGTCAAGGACCCAACTCTAAAAGAAACGTAAACAATATCACATTTGGCAAGATGATATGTCGAGAATTACCTGAAAGTTATTCAACTCGTCTCATTTAAGTTAAAGAACAAATATCCTTTTCAATGCTCTTATGCAGCAAGGTTTCAAACTTTAAGATTCTTGGTCAAGCAAGGGGTTGTTGGATGAAAGACCTCAGCTACCTATAAAGATCTCAGCTACATATAAAGATCGGGAAAATTAAGTTATTCTATGATTGTGTGGCAGCAAGTTAGGCTTATTGCTCGCGCGTTGAGGCGGGGGCTAACTTAGTCTTGAAGGGTATTTAGCTACTGTAGTATGCGCTTTGCGTTGGGGGCTAACTTATTATAAAATACTATCACAAACATAAGCATCGTAAAACAAATCTATTCACTAAAGTATACATATATTGTCATTGCAACAGAAGTGACAATTTAGTAGAAAGAATGATTAAGCAGTGGGAAAAACTAAAAAGACGAGTTCAGTACATACATATATATCTGACAATATGGGTAAAACCGAGACTGATATGGCTATCTGACAAAAGATGAGTACCCATCTCTGAGTTCACTCTTTACCCATATGCTTGCATTCTATATGACTACAAAATTGACAAATTCATAAGTAAATGGGTCGAAACCGAGACTGACACACCAGTAGTAGGCTCACCTCAACATCTACAAATGAGAGCACTTTGGGATCTTTGATAAAATTACAAGCTATGCTTCCAGCATTTTATGGCAAATAGTAACCTGCAAAAGAAAAATATAGCGTATAATTTGCATTTAGCTTTGTTTTTTTTGTGGAAACTAGAAGGGGGGATTGAATAGTTTACAGGTTAATTGACCGGTTTAAAATTCTTTACTTATAAAATGGTTTGATTCGAGTTATATGTCAATCAATCAACAATATGAATCACAACAAAAACTATCTAATGTAATGAACTAAATGAACAATAATAATATAAAGGGATAAGGAAAGAAACGATCAAACCAAGACACCAAGATTTATAGTGGTTCGGCAACGAAGCACCTCTTCGTTCCTACTCCACTCCCCGAGTACTCCACTCGAGATTTCACTATGTCAACAAGCTCCCTTTAGGCGGAGAAAACCGTTTACACGTCGCTTACTTTCTTTTCCGACACTAAGCTAGATGTCGAGTCCTAATCTTAGCTAGAACCAATCTAAGACTTCACTAAGTCTTTACACACTCACAAGATATATATACCCTTGGATTGACACACAATCCAAATCACACCAATACACAATTTACACACTTGGATCTACACACAATCCAATTTACACAACAACACTAAATATATGTAATGAAGATTTGTGATCTTGAGGAGGAAGAGAGAGATCACTTGATAACAATTCGTATATAGAAGAATACGATTGTTCTTCTCTTGCACTTGATTAGAAGAAGAAGAAGAAGAAGAAGGGAGGAAGAAAGAATTAATCACTTAAAAACAAGATCAAGATATGTTAGTGATCAAGTTACGTGTTTTAGAAAGAAAGGAAGAAGAGAGAATAACAGATCTGAAAAAATTCGTGGCAAGAGGTTGTGTTTTTCAGATGGGGTGGCCCAGTATTTATAGGGACAAAAAAATGACCGTTGCTGGTGGCGGTCCCTTATATATAAGGGGGCCGCCAGGCCTAAAAGGGGGGAGCCATTGACTCTTCGCTACCTTTTTGTTTTTTGTGGTGAAGGTTGTGTTTCTTAGTGGTTGGGGGTGAGTTGTTTGGGGGGAGTTACTGGTGTCGGGGAGTGAGGATCGCGGAGGTGTTTGAGTTGGGGGTGTATAGAGATGGTGGAGGGGTGGGGGGTGGTGGGGGGTGGGGGGGTTGGGGGGGGGGAGGGGGGGTTCGGGGGGGTGTGGGTGGTTGGGGGTGGGGGGTCGGAAGGGGGCTGGGTAAGGATGGGAGGGTGGGGTGGTGGGAGGGTGAGGGTGGGGGATTGTGGGGTAGGATAGGGGGTGGGTGGGGCGGGGGGGTGCATCGCTAGGGGGGGGGGTGGGGGGGGGGGGTGGGATGGTGTTTTGTTGTTTGTTGGGTATGTTTGTTTTTTGTATTGTTATAAAACTTTATTTTGGGTGGTGGAAAATTTGAATTTCAAATTTATGTTTTAATAAAACTTTTTTTAATGAAATAAATATTTTTATTTATATTTTTTATAAAAAAATTATTAGAAATTTAAGTATTAATGAAATTTTTTGATTATAATAAGTTCTATGATATGTTTAAAATAATTTAAAAATACTCCAAATAAAAATAAAAATACAAAAAACAATAAACAAAAAATAAAATAATACAAAATTAAAAAACACCAAAACTTTACCCCCACACCCCTAAAAACTCCAACAAATAAAACCACAAAAAAAAACATATCCCACCCAAAATAACACCCCACTCTAAACACCAACAACATTTAAAAACAAAAAAAAATATCACTTTAACAAATAAAAAAATTTATATAAACCAATATAAAAAACCTTTTTTTTAAAAAATTTTTTTTTTTCCTTTTTTTAATTAACCCCACTTTTTTTTTTTCCCACTTTTTTTTTTTTTTTTTTTTTCCCCCCCCCCCCATTTTTCCCCCCAACTTGCCACCCGATCGTTGAGTCGTAGTAGAGAGAAAGAAATTGCGATAAAAGATCCCCTCTTGAATGTAAGCTCCCCTTGTTTGGGGCACCAAGGGATCGATCTTACGATAATTTGTTTGCTACAAAACAAGGTTAGAAATACAAGTGCAATCAAATATGGCATGACAAATATCTTAAGAGTATATAATCCACACATTTAAAAAAAACTTATAAAATAAAGTGCATTTAAATTCATAAAGAAATCATATATAGTCACAAGGACAATATATATGATGATACAAGCATGAGATAATCATAACTAAAACTCAACATATTAAAGCATCTAATGAAAGTAAACTAGTAGATGATTCTTGACTTCATGAGGATGTGATACTCAAAAGGTTAGGAACGTTATAAAAAAGTAAAATTAAATCACATGGGAGTGATTAATTAAAGAGTAAGAATGATGAAGATGGTGACTCATTGTGGTGATGAACTTGTGATTGAGGTATGAGACGGGTGACAAGGAATTAAATGAAATTAATTTCATTCCTTAATGAGTAGAAGTGGTTGGTACTTGGTGGTGTACCTACAACAATGACAAAAGCTAGCATGACATCCTACTTGAGCATGAGTAAGAGGTGGAACCAATGGGTGTGGTAAAGAAGGTGGTGTAGGGGTTTGAGAATCGATAAGTGTGGAGATTGTGTGGAGTTGTTAATAATTTGATCTCTTTGTGGGTAGTTCATAGGTGGTGAGATAGAGTGAGGAGTGTTAGTTGAAAAGTGGGTGGTGCGAGAGTCATTTTGACAAGTAGGTGATGGATTTTGGGAGAGATTGTCTTACGTTTCCATTCTTGACAGAACCGACATCTTTGGTTTTTCTTGAAAGATTTGGGTTTTATGATTTAAGCAATCATTTGGTTGAATGATAAGAAAAGAAGAGAATATGAGAAGGATGATGATGATGAAGAGGATTGATGGTTTAAATAATGAAAAAGGTAAAAGGAAATGGCAAAGCATGGTGTTAGAGATGAAGATTAAAGAAATTATGTGTTCAAAGAAGGAAGTTCCAGCAAGAGTCTAGGACTAGTGTGGTCAAAAAAATGGAAATTTGAAATTTATATTCCCTCTTGTTGGCGGTCCCTTATTGTTGGGCGGTCCCGGATTGATTAAGGGGACACCTGTAAATTCAGGGGCCGTTTTATAGAGGTGAACAGATTTTTCTCCAATATTTTCCCAAAAGTAACACACCTCAAGTCAGTCAAAATTCAAGTAAATCTAAACTAACAATGATCAATCCATTAATCTTATAGCATGCAATTTTGATAATCCTTAATAAGATTCACATAAGAGCACAAATTGTTAACTAGCAAGGCATTTATAGGATGATAAAACTATTTTAAAGATCATCCTAACACTCAGAAATCATCATTCATTGTCCTAGTTCTAATATAATGTATTAGATAAGAGATATAATAATAAGAATAGCAATAATCTCTTAGAAGTTATCCCAACATCTTTACTTCCTTTTTCCCTCTCATCATGTTCTTGAGAGCTTGTCCAATTGAGCTTAATCCGTCTCGGTGAGCATCTCGTTGTTGAGTTTGAAAAGTTATGGTTTCGGATAAAAGGGTGTTCAGGTCATGACTTTCATGAGAGGAGTTTTGACGGATTCGAGGAGCGACATTAGATGAAGAGGAAATTTGTAGAGAGGGTGAAGATGAATTGGATTGAAATGATTCTTCATCATTTTCATCAACCAATTAAACAAGTAGATGATTATTGACTTCATAAGATGTGATACCCAAAAGGTAGTGAACATTTATTTGAGCAAATTAATCAGTTGGGAGTGATTAATTGAAGAGTGAGAAGTGTTAGTTGGAGGTGGTGGTGGTGAGTCATTATGACAAGTAGGTGATGATTTTGGAAGAGGTGTCTTACGTTTCCATACTTGACGAACCGACATTTTTGGTTTTCTCGAAAAGTTTGGGTGATGATTTGAGCAAGACATTTGGGTAAAAGAAGAAGAGAATACGAGGAAGATGGTGATGATGAAGAAGATCGATGGTTTAAATAATGAAAAAGGTAAAAGGAAAGACAAGCGAAGACATGATCCCTATGTCCTCCTAGACAAATGGCATTTTCACGAATAATCTCAACCCATGGTTTCATATGAGTTTGAATATCTCGGGTTAAGATTTCATTTTCACTAACGATAATGGTTTTCTTGTTTTTGGTACGAGTCTCTTGACCTTGACGTGGAATTCGAATAAGAGACTTAATGACTCTTGGAGATGGGGGTTTGGTTTTATAGAGACCTCCACTTGGAACACTGACCGACAAATGGTCAAGGGACCACATTTCAGTGATAGAGGCATGAGCTTTGAAAGGGATTTTTAGAATTTGACCGAATTCCTCAAGAGTGAGGGAAAAAGACTTATTTTGAATGAAAAAATTGATAATGAATTGACCCTAAGGATTGTAGGCAAAAGTGAGTTGACAGTAGAACTCAAGAACAAAGCGAGGTATAATTTGTTCGTTAATATCTAACAAACAATCAAACCCGATTGACTCAAACTTAGCGTGAATATGACTCATATTTTTGAAGTTTGGACTTACAACTCTCCCTTTATGAAAGTACCATTTTTTAAGATTAGCCATTGTATTTAGTAAGGGTTGATTAAATTCATTTGATATTTGGGGTATGTAGTTTCGTGTCTTTTGATGATCAAGACTGGTAGCTCGAGGCATTGTTACCTAGAAAGATATAAGCAAGATCATATTTTAATCGCTTTTACATGTATTGATGTTTTGAGTTTATGCCTAGTGTGTGCCTATATGCAAACGATATGGAGTAACGATTAACTTGACTTAAATATAAGATCCTAAGAGTTAATCCAAATGCTCCTTAGTTTGATTTTACTCAACCAAATAAGTCGAAAAATACATATGAATTATGTATCTCAAAATTTGTTTATGAGATCATTATGCATGTGTTTGAAAATGCTTTTAGGATGTATTGACAATGCATAACAACAATTTTATTGTGTTCCAAACGTGAGTGATTTGAAAATAAAATTAGGGTTTGGTTCGAAATCAATTTTTCAACAAGTTCACTAATGTATGCCAATCCTATATCTACGGGAATCATATTAGTTATACATTGTATCCTAGTACTCTTAATTGCACAAAACTGAAAGAAAAATCAAAAATCCCCAATTTTGATTTTTAGTGTTCATCATGAACCCTAGACACAAATTGAAAGAAAATAGATGAAATGACTTACAATTTAGGATCTTTGTGATATTAGGAATGATTATTAGTGTTGATTTGATCTTTAATTGAAGTTTTAATGGTTGATTTTGAGTTTTGGTGGGTTTTGGTTCGAGTTCGTCAATGGCAGCAGGTAAGGGGGTGTTTGTTTTTTTAGTTTTGAAAATTTTTGGTTAAGTGTCCCATTTTGTGTCTTGCTGATGGCGGTCCCGTATTTACCTGGCGGTCCCAAATATATTGGGGGGCCGCCTATATGGGGGCCGCCCTCAGGCAATGATTTTGAACTTAATTTTGACAAAAATTTTGCGAAGAGGAGTGACGTTTTAATTTGCATTTCGCGAATTAAACATGCTTAAAGTACTTCAGATGAAGCATTTAAGTTGTCACGACACGGAATGGAACACGGACTAGAATTGAGACAGAAGAAATAGAAGCGGACTAATATGATTTATGGAATGTGTTCCATCATTCCTAAACCAAGACGTAGATAGTTAAACGATTCACGTTTAAGGGGTTTAGTAAGAATATCAGCGATGTTGTCGGCGGACGACACTTTTTCGATTGAGATATGTCCTTTCTGGACATTATCACTGATAAGTGTTAAATACACATATCCATTTGTACCTAAAATAACCCAATTAAACCCAAAACAGACCAAAAATGGCAAAAATATGCTTGTATTTGCGTTTTGTGTGTGCAGGTACGGATATATCAAATATCACAGGAAAATAGAGAGCTTGTTTCATCCATAGTGCTTGTTGACATGCCTTTCGGCGCTTATGTATTCAGCTTCCGGTAGTGGATATAGCAAGGACGCTGTTTGTTTCTTCAAGAACCAAGATGTCAAACAACATCCCACGAAACGTACAAATACCTGCTAGTGCTCTTTCGTGTCACATAATCTCGACATGATCAGAGTCAGGATATACTAAGGTTCAATGTCGGTCCCTTTAGGAACATAATCTTAAGTCGTAGTGCCTTTAATGTACGAAAAAGATACGCTTAACCGCTTCAAGGTGAGAGGTTTTGGGAGCCTCTTAAAAGCGGGCATAAAGGCAGACACAAACATGATTGATGGGCCTACTTTTTGTTAGGTATAATAGGATACTTCATGCCTTGATACTTGGTACTATCTACCGACTCACACTCTTCATCTTTCGTGAGTTAAGTATCGGAGGACATGGAGGTTTTTATTTGTTTAGAATCTTTTTGACTAAATTTCTTAAGCATTTTCTTTCAAATTTAGAGTCTTCTAGACCAAATTTCTTAAGCATTTCTTTAATGTACTTAGATTGATTAAAGAATATACCGTCTTCCATTTGTTTAATTTGCAATCCAAGGAAGAAGTTAAGTTCACCCATCATGCTCATCTCGAACTCGTCATGCATGATTTTGGAAAATTCATCACACATGTCTTGACAAGTCGAACCGAATATAATGTCATCGACATATATTTGAACAATGATGAGATTTGAACTTTTCTTCTTAGTAAAAAGAGTGTTATCTACCATTCCCATTTTATATTCATGTTTAATAAGAAAAGCTTTTAATCTATCAAACCAAGCTTTGGGTGCTTGTTTAAGACCATATAAAGCTTTTAATTTATAAACATGATTCGGTTTTTTGAAATTAATGAATCCCGGAGGTTGTGCCACGTATACCTCCTCATTGATAAAACCGTTCAGGAATGCACTTTTTACATCCATTTGGAATAATTTAAAATCTAAGGCGCAAGCATAAGCTAATAATATCCTAATAGACTCAAGTCTAGCAACCGGGGCATAAGTTTCATCATAATCGATGCCCTCTTGTTGGTTGTAGCCTTGAGCAACTAATCTAGCCTTATTTCGAGAAACAACACCGTTCTCGTCTAACTTATTTCTAAACACCCACTTAGTTCCTATAATTGTCATATTCTTAGGTTGTGGAACTAACTCCCAAACTTCGTTATTTAATTCGTCTTGCATGGCGACTATCTAACTTTCATCTCCTAAGGCTTCATTCACATTCTTAGGTTCTATGGTAGAGATAAAACAATAAAAGTTACTTTGGTTTTGGGCTTGTGATCTAAGGGTTCTTTGGTTGAGGTTTCCTATGACATTTTCTAGGGGATGGTTCCTAGATTCCTTAATATTGACTATTTCGTCAATCTCTAAAGTTTCATCCTCAACAACATTTTCTAGGTTTTTCTTTTCGATTTCCTTAATAGTTTCTTCTTCATCTAAGTCATCGTCCAACAAGGGTGATGTCTTAGAGGGTGGAGGAGTTTCATCAAATATCACGTTGAGTGATTCTTCGATTTTCCTAGTGTGTTTATTAAGAATGATATAGGCTTTACTATTTTGGGAGTAACCTAGAAAGACACCTTCGTAAGACTTTGGGTCAAACTTGGTAAGGTAGTCTTTAGTGTTTAGAATGAAGCACTTGCTTCCAAACACTCTAAAATAGTCAAGAGTAGGTTTCCTACCTCTCAAGATTTCATAAGGTGTTTTTCCTAGGATGGTTCTAATTAGGATTCGGTTAAGAATATATGTTGAAGTATCTACGGCGTTACACCAAAACTTTTATGGTAACGATTGCTCGTTCAACATTGTTCTACTCATTTCTTGAAGTGTCCTATTTTTCCTTTCAACCACGCCATTTGATTGAGGAGTGCGTGGAGCCGAGAAGTTATGAGTAATACCATTGGCATTACAAAACTCTCCAAATTGCACTTCATTATCAAATTCTCTACCGTGGTCAGTTCTTATTGACACTATTGTACATCCTAATTGATTTTGGATTTTCTTACTAAATATTTCGAATTGATCAAAAGCTTCAGTTTTATTCTTAAGAAATCTAGTCCAAGTATACCTAGAGTAGTCATCTACTATGACTAGGGTGTAACGATTTCCTCCGTAGCTTCGTACAACGGATGGACCAAAAAGATCCATATGGAGAAGTTCTAAGCATTTAGTCGTTGAGACTACATTCTTAGCTTTGTAACTAGCGCGAGCTTGTTTTCTAATTTTACAAGCATCACAAAAATGTTGATTAAACTTAAGCTTAGGTAGGTTCCTAACTAATTCCTTAGAAGCTAATGATTGAATGAGACACATATTTGCGTGACCTAATCTCCTATGCCACAAAGTGGAATTATCATCAATCGTTGCTAGACAAATTTGATCCTTAGGCTTATTTCCTAATTTCATCACATATAAGCCTTTCTTCCTAATACCTCTACCTATCACTTTACCGTCCTTAGTGATTTCACTATCATGTTTAGAAAAAGTTACTCTACACTTATTATCACATATTTGTCCTATACTTAGCAAGTTGAATCCTAGATTATCAACATGTTCTACATTATCTATTTTAAGAGAGTCATTAGAAATCGTACCTTTTCCAATGATGTTACCGCGAAGATTACTACCAAAAATAATGTTACCTCCATTGTATGCCTTGTAATTGGAGAAGAGCTTTCGGTTACCCGTCATATGTTTAGAACATCCGCTATCCTTGATCCATTCGTCGGGCTCCAAATCGACTCCAAGGCATATCTATTTATATAAGACAATAACTCAAACATTTGGTCCCCAATATCTCATGGGTCCAAAGTTGTTAGTGCCAAACATCCCTTGCATTTGATGCAATTGTTTGGGATGTGAGAATGGAAGACACATTTCCCATGGCATGTAACTTTGATGTGGAAAGTTGTTCCAAGTTACGGGAAATCCATGGGGTTGGTTTTATCGACCAACATCTCTTTTAGGTTGTGGTGTTTTAGGACGAGAATAATTATTATTGACTCTTCTAGGAGGTGAAGTGTTAGATCTAAAATTAGGTTTTGAAAATCCAACTCTGGGTTTTAACAGTGGCTTATAGAATTGTTTAACTTCATTGTCACTAGCAACGGGAACTTTGACTTTGTTTACAATTATGTGTTTTGGTCTAGGACCCAAAATGGATTTTTGAGAAGTCACAGTTTTCTCAGATCCAGGTGTAACTGGGGGCGGTCCCATATTTATTTTGGGGGCCGCCGGATCATTAAGGGGGTCGCCTATAATTATGGGACCTCCATCAAAACACGTCTTTTTTTGAGCTTTCACAAATTTTATTTCCTTAGTTCCACTAGATGATGCTTCAAATGAATTAAACCCTACACCTAATTTATCACTGGAGGGTTTTTGATTACTTAACATTTCATTCAAGCAATGTGTACTCTTTTCAATTTTTTTTAATCTAGTAGATTCTTCTTTGAGCTTTTCATTTTTAATTTTAAGTGTATGACACTTTGCACAATCGAGATCAACTCCCTTGTTTTTCTCGAGTGTGGATAATCTACCTTTTAATTCTCTAAGCTTATTTTCTAGATTATTTCTAATGGCTTTTAACCTTTTGTTCTTAGTGATTATCATTAAACTCATTTTGCATAATTTATCATATTCATTGTCTAAATCTGAATCATCAATTGATGAGTTTTCATCACTAAAGTAAGAAGATCCGAAACATACCTCATTTGATGCTTGAGCTATAAGACATGTCTCTTCTTGGATCTTTTCATCATCTTATTCACCGCTATCGCTCCAAAAACCTCCAACAAATGCTCTTTGGTTCTTGTCTCTCGGTGGCTTTGGACATTCTCCAATAAGATTATTTGGATCTCTGCATCTAAAGCACTTCCTTTCACTTTTGCCGTTTTTGTCGTCTCGGCTTCTTTGAAAGGTCTTTTTGTCGTTCCGAGGTTGTCTCACGAATCTACCTCTTCTCTTAAAGAACTTCTTGAAGTCTCTTACCGCCATGGCGTACTCTTCGTCTTCACTACCGGAAGTCGAACACTCTTCATCACTAGATTCTTTCTTAGCCTTTAAAGCAAGAGATTTCCTTTCAACTTTTGCTTTGACTATTTCGGAATCTTTCTTGATGACCATCTCATGAACTTTGAGGTTTTCAATGAGCTCATTAAGAGATAGTGATGTTAAGTCTTTTGACTCTTCAATCGTCGTGACCTTTGCTCTCTATTTAGGATGTAGAGCCCTAAGAAACTTCCTTACGTAGTTCTTACTAGAGTAACCTTCATCAAGAGCTTTAAGACTAGTAATAATAGTATTAAATCTAGCAAAAGCACTATCTATAGATTCGTCTTCGGAAATGACAAATTGTTCATATTGTTGAACCAAAAGGTCGATCTTATTATCTTTGACTTGGCTATTACCTTGATGGGTGATTAATTTTTTTTTCCAAATTTCTTTTGCCGTATCACACATGAAAATTCGTTCATATTCTTTTCTAGGCAAACATTGTAAATAACCATTTTGACTTCATTATTTATCGCAAGCCTTCTTTTAAGATCATCAGTTTGTTTTTCAAAAGGGACAACCTCATCAAGTTTGGTTTCCGAATTTTGAATAATGGGTTAAAAATCACCATTGGTAATAACATGCCAAAGATCTAGATCTTTTGATTTAACATTTGTCTCGAATCTATTTTTCCAATAGATAAAACTATCAAGTGGTGGTTTTGCATAGAGTGCCCTTTAGATATTTGTCGGAATCCATAGATCGCATCCAAGCTTTAAAATACAATATATTTTAAAGATCTTGAGTGACCTTGCTCTGATACCAATTGTAGAAAACTAGAAGAGGGGGGGGGGGGGGGTTGAATAGTTTACTGGTTAATTTACCGTTTTTTAAAACTTTGCTTAAAAAATTTTTAGGATTCGAGTTATATGTCAATAAATCAACAAATATGAATCCACAACTAAATATCTATTATAATGAAAACTAACGTAAGCAATAACAATAAGAGATAGAGAAAGTAACGATCAAACCAAAGAACCAAGAATTTATAGTGGTTCGGCATTGAAGGCACCTCTTCGTTCCTACTCCACTCCCCGAGTACTCCACTCGAGATTTCACTATATCAACAAGCTCACTTTAGGCGGAGAAAACCGTTTACACGTCCCTTACTTTCTTTTCCGACACTAAGCTAGATGTCGAGTCCTAATCTTAGCTAGGACTCAATCTAAGAATTCACTAAGTATGCACACTACTAACAAGATATATTATACCTTGGATTGACACACAATCCAAATCACACCATACACAATTTACACACTTGGATCTACACCCAATCCAATTTAACAACAACACTAAAATATATGTAATGAAGATTTGTATCATTGAGGAGGAAGAGAGAGTCACCTTGATACAATTGTATATTGAAAATTCGATTGTTCTTTCTCTTGCATACTTGATGTTGAAGAAGAAGAAGGGATGAAGAAAGAATTAATCCAACTTGAAAAAACAAGGATCAGACTATGTTAGTGCATCAAGATATAAGTTTTAGAAAGAAAGGAAGAAAGAGAAAAAATGAATTGAGAAAGTTACGTGGCAAGAGAGGTTTCTGTTTTTCAGGATGGGTGTGGCCTGGGTATTTATAGGGACAAAAAAATTGACGTTGCTGGTGGCTGGTCTGGCGGTTTCCCTTATTTATAGGCGGGCCGCTCAGGCCTAAAAGGGCGGCCGCCACTAGACTACGCACTTTTTTTGTTCCTTTTGTGGTGTAGGTTGTATTAGTTTATAGAACTTTCTATTTTGGGGGTAATTTTAATGTAGTTTTTATGTTTTTTAATAAATCATTTCTTCTTTTGAATTATTATTTTGTTTTTATTTTTTTATAAAAAACTCATTTGTAGAAATGTCAAAGGTTTAAGGTAAATTATTTTTTCACTATTCATTGTTTTATGATTTGTTATCCATACCTTAAGTGATTCAATCTAGAAATAGATATTTTATGATTAGTAATTTATAAACGTTTAATTTTATCGTAAACGTTTTCACATTTGTTTATTATCAAAATTTAAGAAGGTCGAAAAATATTAATACGTTTTTTGACATTAATTTGTATTCAATAAAAAGGATAATTAATTTCTCTCTTTGAGGCCAAGTACTTTTCTTAATTAGTATAAACAAAATAGTAGTGCAGAATTAAAAGCAAATGGACTTGTAGACATCTTTTCACTTGGAAGGTACAATCTTCGTAACCCGTGCTATGTTGCTACCTCCAGTTATTCATGTTTTTTTACTAGAATTAACAAATAAATAATAAAGCATGCTACAAAATAAACTAACCATCCTTGCTATAAAATCTACGACATAAAAACTATCGAACCAGTCTCTATATTCACAAACATCCCTAATATAATGTCAAAGCAACAGTTTAACCTTAAATAAACAATCACATTAAAAAAAGGCTTTATTCTAAATTATTGGAAGGGGGACAAAGTAGAATGATCAAATATCACATCAACTTATTATAAATACATTGATACCCATTCCATTTTTCTACACAAAACATCCATCACACACTATTATATTGCTCATGTCTCATATTGTATCAACTCAAAATCATCTCCGTCTCCGACCACCATCACCATCACTTCACTCCACCACCACCACCACCTTACCATCACCAACTTCACCCAACCTCCGATCACCACGCGGCACATCACCGCTCTCTGCCGCTGCATACGCTACAGCTGAAGCTACATGCTTTGCTCCAATACCAACATCCATCATTTCTTCACCTCCTTCGTTATATGACATCTTGGGTATCTCTAGTGAGGCCTCTGGGGGTGAGATCAAGACTGCTTATAGAAAGATGGCTAGAACTTCACATCCAGATGTGGATAGATTTTCTGGTGAAGAGTTTTATCAGGATCCATGACGCGTTACTGGACTGTTGTCTGAATCATGATAAACGTGCGGACTATATAGGAGGTTGATGAGGTGCGATGGGTCTAGAATCGGTTACAAGTGCTAGACCTGTTGTGTCCTTCGTTTAATGGTTCACTGGTCGGAAATGGGCAAACCTGACCAGTGTTGGTAATGCTAATTTTTAAAAATGTTAAAAAACACTAAGAATGCGTTGACCAGTTATATGGTGAGCGCATTTTTAGTGTTTCTACGCTAAGAACAACTATTAGAGGACTTAGTACATGTATATATTATAGTAAGTGATTGATTATTAGAGTGTACTAATTACTCGAACCAATCTCTAGGGTATTGCAAATTAGTTAAAGAGTGTACTAATTACTCGAACCAATCTCTAGGGTATTGCAAATTAGTTAAAGAAATGTATGAACTAGTATTTTGGAAGTGTTTTTTTGTAACCATTGCAATCATCGAAAGTATTACTGGATTAGTGACCAATCTTGTCGATAGGAGTTGTATGGACTTTGAACTGTTATTATCATTTATGTGCTTGATGTATAAACTATTTTATAATTTTGGTTTCATTAAAATATTAAAAAAAAGGAACATAAAATATATATTATATTAAGTTAAAAGTAGTAAAACACAAAAATAAATGAGAAAAAACATCGTTTTAAAAACTTGTCTTGTTTTATTAATAAAAACTATAGTAAAACACTCTTAAATAATACCAAAAAATAGAAAGTATAAACACAAGTCAAATGTATTAAATAAATATATATATTTAATGGTAAAAACAGTCTTGTTATATTACTTCCTCTGTTTTAAATTTGTTGTCTCATATTTACTTTTTAATTTTTTTTACTTTGAACTTTAATTTTAAATATTTGTGTTTTATGTTATATAATATTTAATAAGAAGTATATGAATTGATTGCTTTTTAAATGTATTTTTATAATTATGATTTTCATTAACTATTATATAACACAAACAAAAATATTTTAAATTAAAGTTGAAAAAAAAAAGATTTAAAAAATTAATATAGAAAAATAGTTTTGGGAAGAAAAAAGTAATAGAGTGATGGGAAAAGATATATAAAAAACAATGTCCAATTAAAAAACAAATTCTTCAATCTCATTCATTCATTTTATTTCCATCTAACGGCTTATATTAAATCTTATTTTTATTTAATTAAATAAACCATTTTCATCTTATTTTTTAAAATTAACATATGTCTCAAACTGTTAATCGTTACGCAAATTTATTTATACTATCACGAAGATAATTAAATTATCTTTCTATAGACGGGCACTTTTATATACTTTCGACGAACTTTTTTTTAATTTTCGCTCAAAAAAATCGCACGTGATTCGAAAAATCTCACGTGATTCGAAAAATCACATGTGATTCATTACTTAAAAAATCACACGTAAATTTGTAAATTCACATGCGATTTATGAAATAGCACGTGATTTTTAAAAACAACAAATCACCAGTGATTTTACAAATCACGTGTAATTTTTCTTCACGAAAATTTTAACAATAAAAAATCGTCAAAAGTATATGAAATCGATTTTTTTTAGTTACGTCTGGAAAAATCACATGTGATTTGTATCACAAATCACATGTGATTTTATGAAATCACACTGGAAAAAAAAATTCAAAAAAAGTTCGTCGAAAGTATATAAAAGTGCCCCTCTATAGAAAGATGATTTAATTCTCGTCGCGATGGTGTATTTTTTTTCGTTTGACGATTTACCGTTTGCAAGATATTTAATTTTTAAAAAAGAGGTAGAAAGTGAGGTTTTTTATTATTTGATGAAAAATTGATGGCTAAGATGTGTTTTTTCCTTTAATACGACATTGTTCTTTAATGATCTCACATAGAAAAAGATGTTTGTGGGAAACCCATAAAAAAATGCAACTAGGGTGTATTTGTGTGAGGTTCTTATCTTGACGGTTGAGATATAAACAAGAAAACGCTGTTGTGATCGGTTTTATCTAACAATAATGGTACTATTTGATGTGACTTATGATCATACTTTCATTTTAGTGGTTGGCTCATGTTATAAATACGTGGCTCTTTTTTTTGGCAGCGTGACGATTAACGATTGTATACGAGGTACTGTGCAGGTGGCGGCTGACCAATAGAATGGTGACATGTGGCGGCGGCTAATGATTGAGTACAAGGTTCTAGAAGGTACGAGGAGGGCATTAATGTCCAATCATTTGCAATCATTGGCTGCCAATGATTGGCTTTGTCTCCAAGCAATAATGAATGGACAGAAATGGTTTAAATGAGATGTCAAGGGAGTGAATTTACCAAAATAACCTCACAAGTGGACTATAAAATGGACACCACCAGATCCAGATGGAGACATTCTTTTTTTAATCATTTTTTTCTCAATTTCACATAGTGTAAGAGTAGGTTAGATTTAGGAGTAGAATAGTGGTAGTTTATTTTAGCTTATTGTAAAGCTTTTTAGCTTATTTCTAGCTTATTGTAGTGGCTTATTTTTTATGAATGAAGATGCTTTTTATTAAAGGTTGGTTTAATTAATGTTTTTTTTATCTTAATGCTTATTACTTATGCTTATTCTTTTACTCATTTTTCTTTTGCTTATTTCTAAATAAGCTCATGCTTATAGCTTATTTTTGGATCACATCTTTTAAGCTTTATCTATATTAGCACTTTCATAGGCTATTTGACTAGCTTATTTTATATTGTTATTTGATTTTAGCGCTTTTCAGTGAGCTGTATATAGCTTATTTTTTATTGCTTATTTTTATTCAAGCTTATTTTTTTAGATCCAATCCTTAATCATACCCTATTCGAGTTTACTTGATTGAACAACTTAGTTTCAAGTGGATTTGGATCTATTACTTTTAGCTTATTTTCTAGCATAAAGTTTGTTGCTTTTTAATTCTAGCTTATTTTTCGTGATCTAATCCCTCTTAAGTATACCCGTCCGAGTTCCACTTGATTGAACAACTTGTTTTCAGTAGATTTAGACTCTAAAGTTTCATCTTTTTATTAGCTTATTTGTCATTTAGAATAAAATCTAGCTTATGTGTCTTGTAGCTTATTATTATCTTGTTTCATCTTAACCATTGTTTGTTTTAATGTATTGATGGAAATCTATCTAACTCTTAGTCGAGAAGCTTATGGGTCTTTTTAAGCTTTATTTTACTTCTATAGTTTTAAGCTTTTTTTACTTAGTACTATATTAGTGAATAAAGCTCAATACATGATTAGCTAATTAGTTATTTAGAATCAAATTAAAGTTTAAATATAAACTTTAGTGTTTAATTAAGTTTACTAGATCGGGTGGTTTATATTCGTCTCCATTTTCTTCAATCGGGTTCTTCCTCCTTTTCCTTTTTTCATTAATTTGTAGTTTTAGCTTAATTAGCTTAATATGTTTGTTATTATTGTTATGCTTACTTTTTGTTCATGTCTAGTTGCCATGTTAGCGAGTAGATTTGCTATATGCTGTTAGGTCTATAATTGCTTAGTGAATTAAGTGTGATTAATAAAAAAAGGAAAATATTGATTAGTAATTTTTATATTACTTAAATTATTCTTTTGGTTATTCGAGCAGGCAAAAGCCCTTAGAATAATTAGGCATTAATTTGGTAATTGATATCTTAATAAGAGTTGTTTTCAATATAAGCCAACGTTGTGAAAAGATAATTTGTTAGAAAGATATTGGTTTATCAATAGGGACTTAATTGTATGTTTAATTCACACTTAAGGATCTAATCAATACACTTAGCAAGCATATCTTTTATAATATATCGTTCTTTGTTTAATTGCTTGCTATTTGCTATCTAGTTTTTATGTAGTTTATTTTTATTAAATTTTTTAGTTTTAATCCAAAAACAAAAATATTCGATATTCAAGCATCAAACATAATACTTTTGTGGATTTCAAATTCATCTCTCGTCGAGATACGACATCCGAAAGATAAAATATTTTTTGTCCTCAAGCAATTTTTATATCAAACGGGATACTCTCTATACTATTACTAATTGGTATTTTTAATATATTATATATATAATTTATATCGAATCACTATGCTTCAGGTAATAGTCTACGAGCTGGGAGCTGGGAGCCTCGGTCGTCTCTTCTTTTTTAGCTTTTCTGATTGGTTCTCGTTGAATCCCATTTCAGCTTTAGTTGTTGGCTTCCCATTTCTGTTCTGTTATGTTTTTCAATGTCTTTGCAGGTTTGCATATGTCATTATGTCCGTTCTTCTCTTCTTTCCCACTATGGCGACTGAGATGAGTTCAATTTTTATGCGAGGGATTTGGCCTCTTCTCTGATTAACACTTTTTCAGGAGCCCTACTGGTTGTGAGTTCTTTAAGAAGCCCAAACATTTCTGCCATCTTATCATTTATCTCCTCTCGTTGTTTGAAAATGGCATTCTCAAATCTTTCCATCCTTTCGGTGTGTGCTACCATGTAGTCCCGTACTCGAGCTTCGAAAGTAGTTCTTAATGCCTGAGGTTGAGGGATTGGGCCGATACGTTCGCGAAAAGTGAAAGGGCTCTGCTTTGTGTTCATTCTGGTTCGCTCGAGTGAGGAGTTTGAGTAGACTGCTTCAGCAAGCTTGAGGAGAACGTGTGTTGAGAATCGGTCTCGGCGTCTGATCGCGATTCCTTTTAGTAAGGAAATTAATTGGTCTTGAGCGTCAAGCAAGTCTTTGGTCAGGCATTTCTTGAGGTGGGTTGAGGTGCAGGAATAGCTTTTGATCGGTTGACCGAATGCTTTCGTCATTACAAGCCCCTCTAATGGTCGTAGAGGGCGAGGTTCTTAATGATTTCCCAGGATTCGTTAGGGTTCTTATTGCGGATTTTTCCGCTAGCGGCGTAGTCAATCTCGCACTTAGATGAAAAGAGACATGAATCATAAAAATCTAGATTTGAAGCAACACGTTCGATGACATTGAGGAGGACTTTTTGGAGTAAGTCTTTAGAACGAGGCCATGCATCAGATCAAGAGATCTCTCCACTGTTGTTTTTGGACATCAGGCATATCATTGCAGGAGTTTTATAGTCCTTCTGGTGGAAAGAAATTGAGCATAGAAACGAGTAGTAAGATCTCCCCATGTGTGATGAGCATGCTGGAAGACGTTCAAGCCTCAGGTGGCCTGCTGATATGCGAGAAGGAAACATTAAAATAAACGCAAGCGCAGTCCTTGTCCCTGTTTTTTACCGTCAAGGTCAAGTGAGTTCACTAGTTTTAAGAAATCCTTGAGGTGTTGGTTTGGATCCTCAGACCGAAGTTCGTAGAATGAAGAATCGTTTTTTGGCACCAACCAGATGGCTGCGATCGAAAGAGGATCCATCATTGTTCCTATGGGAGCCAATGGTATTCTTGGTAGCCCTCGTAGCTAGGTTTGGAGTAATCTCCAACGGTACAGATAGGATTCACATCTCCTATAGTGGTTGACGAGAATGGATTACAAAACAATTAACACAAAGGAAAGATAGACTACAAGAAAGCTAAAGTACAGAAATTAAATTCTCACTTGAAAGGATTCAAGTGAGTAGAACTAAGTTAAACTAAATCTAACTATTCCCCATGCAGCGGCACCAAAAACTTGATGTGAGGTTTGCGAAGGGATTCACAGGAAGTTTTACATTCCCCTAGGCAGTATACCTAGTCGTTGCAGTGTAGTATAGGCAAGGACTCGGGGGTTGTTATCGTTCTCTAGGGGAATAGGTTGGGAAGGCTTGATCACGGTCTAACAAAATTCTAGGGGTTGAGAGAAGATTATTTTTGTGTTTTTATATTTAATAAAAAGCAGGTAAATCTATGGTTTTGGAGGTTGGTTTGTTTAACTAATAACTAAACTAATTAATATCTAATCTACTGGTGATAACTTTATGATAAGCAAATGTATTTACCTAATCATTGCATACTCCTCTATTTGCTTCTCCTAGATTCGCTGCTTTGTCAACATTGTGAAGATCTGTTAAAGTATTTACTAGCCATGAACGGATTACACGAACCCGCCGTCTATTTAATATTCCGTTAAGGTAACGCACAAGTAAGCGTAGTATGAAGGACTATTACAAGGTCCCCTAAGACAGTATATTTAATTGCATTGAATAACTTAAGAGGGATTCAACCTTAATAGTGGGTATCGGTTTTTGAGACTGGTTATCGATGGTATCTTTCATACAATACTGCATTTTCCTAGACAGTATCAACAAGATTCCAAAACAAAAGCTGTATTTCTAAAGTCTAACGCGCAATCATCAACTACGTAAGCAACATCAAACAAGGATCTACTAATCTATGTTTCATGCAATCATAGATAAAGACAAGAGGGTTTAGCCTCACATTTTATAAGAAAGCAAGAGATAAATCAATTAAACTACACATAGACATATTAATTGAATTTATAATAATTAACCTTACTTGTATAAATACATGGATTTCAAGGTATTACGTTTTTTTAATTAGGGATGTGTTTGTAGGCCCTAAAAATACCTATAAAGTCTAAAAAACTACACTTGAAGCATGAACTAGTGGAACTAAAGAAATAAAATTTATGAAATCTCATAAAGAAACGTCTCCTGGTGGAAGTCCCTTAAATAAGGGCGGCCCCCATATAGCAGAGGCAGCCCCCAAAGCAATTATGGGACCGCCAGTCTGTTCACCAGGTTCTGAAAAATCTGTTTCTTTTCAAAACCCATTTTGGGTCCTAGACCAAAATATATAATGGTAAATAACATTAAAATTCCTGATTGCTAGTGATAATGAAGTTAAACGATTTTATAAGCCATCGTTAAAACCCAGAGTTGGATTTTCAAAACCTAATTTTAGATAAAAAAAACTCCACCGCCCAGAAGAGTCAATAATAATTATGCTTGTCCTAAGACACCACAATAAAAAAGGAACCTTGGACGACAAAACCAACCTCATGGTTTTCCTGTAACTTGGAACAATTTCTAATGTCAAAGTTACATGCCATGAGAAATGTGTCTTCCATTTTCACATCCCAATCTATTGCATAAAATGAAAGGGATGTTTAGCTCTAACAACTTTGGACCCATGAGGTATTAGGGACCAAATATTTGAGTTATTGTCTTATATAAATAGATATGCCTTGGAGTTGACTTGGAACTAGATGAGTGGATAAAGGATAGCGGATGCTCTAAACACATGACGGGTAACCGAAAGCTCTTCTCAAGCTACAAGGCATACAACGGAGGTAATGTTATTTTTGATAGAAATTTTTGTGGTAAAATCAATGGCAAATGTACAATTTCTAATGACTCTCTTAAAATAGATAATGTAGAACATGTGGATAACTTAAGATTTAACTTGCTAAGTGTAGGACAAATTTGTGATAATAAGTGTAGAGTAACTTTTTCTGAACATGATAGTGAAATCACTAAGAATGGTAAGGCCATAGGTAGAGGTATTAGGAAGAAAGGCTTATATGTGATGAAATTAGGAAATAAGCCAAAAGACCAAATTTGTCTAACAACGTTGATGAAAACTCCACGTTGTGGCATAGGAGATTAGGTCACGCTAATATGCGTCTCATTCAATCATTAGCATCTAAGGAATTAGTTAGAAACTTACCTAAGCTTAAGTTTGATCAACACTTCTATGATGCTTGAAAAACTGGTAAACAAGCTCACGCTAGTCACAAAGCTAAGTATATAGTCTCAATGACTAGATGCTTAGAACTCCTTCATATGGATCTCTTCGGTCCATCCGCCGTACGGAGTTATTGAGGAAACCTCTACACCTTAGTCATAATAGATGACTACTCTAGGTATACTTGGACTAGATTCCTTAAGGACAAAACCAAAGCCTTTGATCAATTCAAAATATTTAGTCAGAAAATTCAAAACCAATTAGGATGTACAATAGTGTCACACCCCGCCTAGGCGGAAACACGAGGCGTAACATCATGGATATCATCACAACATAATGGTGTCTACTATAGAGAAATCTAAATGAAATCAATAATCAAATGGACACTATGTGTCATGACAATACCCAACACAAGATAAAGGAGTCTTGCATTACTAAAGTAATGTCATACATGAAAAAAATGATCCAAATACTAACAATCTCCAACAAACAAGTATCAAGCAAAACAAATGTCATAACTGAAAAGACTAGAAAAGACAACTCCACAAGCAATGCCTAGGGTCTCTCTAGCCATTCTTCCTAACATCCTTCTTATCATCACGATACTCACCTGAAAATGATGCTTAAAACTCCAACATAAAGTTGGTGAGAGTCATAGGTTTAAGACACGATATAAAATCCAAACTACGCATTACTGTGATAATAAAAAAACATTGTCAGGACACAATGAACTATCATACAGACTAGCACGCACACCAATGCCAATACAATCCAGATCAAAACAATAAAATTACACGATTTCCAGTGAACACGTTTTTAAAACTAAGGTCGCAATCGTATACCAAGTCCATGTGGTTACCTACCCCTCATTAGCCCCGTCGTGGATACTCTCAAAGTAACCATCCTGCCCGCTAGGCCATAGTACATTCCACTAAACAGGCCATGGATACCCATAGGTGATCCCCCTAACTCAATTCACAATTCTTAGTATCACATCACAAAACATGTAGCATACAACATACAATAGTCATATATAGTCCATGCATCTTTGACAACACATTATCATAGTAATCAAAATAATTTCCAAACACTTTTGCATCATTTCCACCAATAAATCATAAGAAAAGAGGGGATAATGAAACTCACCAGATGCTAAAAGCAAATTCCAAATCCTTGCACGAAACTAACAATCAAAACAAACACGCTTTACACGCTACTAAAGGCCAAAGCGTAACGACATGTAACAATCAATAATGGAATGTCAAGATGTTAGTTACCCACACTGGACACCTCGACCCCATGCCCAAACTT
Source organism: Tanacetum coccineum (assembly GCA_026074375.1). Classification (NCBI taxonomy): domain Eukaryota; kingdom Viridiplantae; phylum Streptophyta; class Magnoliopsida; order Asterales; family Asteraceae; genus Tanacetum; species Tanacetum coccineum. Next base: position 13,646 of record BQNB010048176.1, on the reverse strand, counting down.
TTACACACTTCATTACCAAGTTTTCACTATTAGTCCCAATTTGTTCAAAAACTCATAATTTTAACGCTACTTAAACGTACTCAAAATACCTTACTTAATGACCACCATAATTCAAACCAAAAATACCATCACATATGTTCATTAAAAGAATATATAAATTCCTTATGATTTCAAGAGTCATTACATGCACAGACTCCTAAGAAAATAAAATTTCAAAACAGTCAAATCGGACAGTATGCACCCTAAAACAGTTTGGACTAAAAAGCATACTAGACTCCAATCAGAAGCTCTCCTTGGGGATATTTTCTAATAGACAACATAGAACTAAACTCCTGTAGAAGGATAAGCACTAAATTCGAATGTTATGTGGTTTTTTAGACCTCGTAATCTGCCCTAAAATCAACCCGTAATTTACTGTTTTTTGAAACACATTCTTCTCGTAACCAACCATTTGAGATGACTACCGCCCTTAAAAACTTTCGAGGCGATGTTAATGGAAACTAGACTCTCTGAGCAACATTATAGACCACCAGGAAACTTTACAAAAGCTATACATCAGCTAGGATAACAGCCAAACAACCCAACGCTAAATTCCTGCACTAATTCTTAAAGTTCAAGTTTTAACGCGAGCTAAACCCTAACGAATACACCCATATGATCTAATTAAACCCAAATCATTTGCAATAAGATTAAACATTTTCTAAAAATACATTAATGATTAAGTATTTTATGAACCCTAGAATCCATCAATAAATAATTGGTTACCATATATATCTATATATAATATATATACTATATATATTATATATATAAATAAAGGATTAAACAAGGGAAGATCAATAACCCAGCGATCTTACTCGATCCTAGACACGATCATACTCACAAAATCTTGGATCAAATTTTTTTCTCGTTCTAGCTTTCTTGGGCTGCGGTCGACACACACAAAATGGAGGAGAAGGATGCCAAAAAAATAAATGATTAGGGTTGTTAATCATCTACAGTTTTTTTACCAATTTTAATCCAAACTCAAAATCTTTTTTCTTTTCTTTTGGCCGGCCAAAACCCTCACTCCTCCATTTTTTTTATCTTTTTTTTTTATTATTATTATTTATATTATTACATATATTACCTTAAGTTTTTATAAAAACCTAAGCTAATTTGATTAAACCTTTTTACTTAAACGCTACAAACTAGACTTTCTAAATATAACTTTCATTTCACCAAACCACTTTCTATTTTTAGAAAGTTTGCTATAAACTTCCATATTTCACTCACTTATTTCAATTCTATAATGCCACATTTCCCATAAACGCTTAACACTTAATTATCCAACTATTGACATAGCATTACATGCAATACGCCATTCCCTTCCATTATCACTAAACGTGAACAAATGGAATACTCATTATCCAACACAACATACTCAAAATGAGATGCCCATACACCTCAAAATGATATCAAGCACATAATTAACTCACTTAGCACACATAAAATCACATAGAGCAACACTTAAACACATAAAATGAACTCTTAGCCAATTCTAAAGGTATAACTGACCTGCTCAAATCACGGTTGTCACATTATCCCCTCCTTAGGGAAATCTTGTCCCGAGATTTAACTAGCCGATTCAACATCATGATCCACAAATAACTACTTAGACTTCATATGATCTTCGCGCTCCCAAGTGAACTCGGAACCACGCTTTGAATTCCAACGAACTTTCACAAGTGCTATCTTACTACGCTTCAATTTCTTAATCTCGCGTTCCATAATCTCTACGGGTTCCTCAACAAAACGTAAGGTCTTTTCTACTTTGATTTCATTCAGAGGAACATGCAAACTAGCATCCGCCAAACACTTCTTCAAATTTGACCCATGAAATGTGTCTTGCACACTACTCAACTCCTCGGGCAATCTTAACTGATAAGCTACAGGGCCGATCCTTTCAAGTATCTCAAATGGTCCTACATACCTCGATGCTAACTTGCCTCTCTTTCCAAATCGAATCACACCTTTCCATGGTGACACCTTTAATAACACACGATCTCCTACCTCGAACTCCAACGGTTTACGCCTATTATCAGCATAACTCTTTTGATGATCCCTTGCCGCTTTGAGTTTTTACTTAATCAACACTACCTTATCAGTTGTTTCCTGAACCAGTTCAGGTCTAATCAAGCTACTTTTACCAATTTCCGCCCATAAAACAGGCGACCTACATTTTTTCCCATACAATGCTTCAAATGGAGCACACCGAATACTCGAATGATAACTATTGTTGTAGGAGAATTCCGCTAGCGGTAGGTGAACATCCCAATTACCACCAAAGTCAATAACACAAGCCCTTAACATATCCTCCAAAGTCTGAATCGTGCGCTCACTTTGTCCATCCGCTTGAGGATGCTAAACAGTACTCAAATCTAATCGCGACACTAACACTTTCTGCAACGTCTGCCAAAACCACAAAGTAAATCATCCATCTAAATCTGAGTTGATCATCACCAGAATTCCATTCGTTGCTATTATCTCATCAATATAAATCCTTGCCAACTTCACATCTTGAAATCTCTTGTATAGCTCGAAAATGAGCTACTTGGTCAGTCTATCGACCATCACCCAAATCACATCATACTCGCTACTTTGTCCTTGGAAATTTACTGATAAAATTCATGGTGATTCTATCTCATTTTCACTCAAGTATCTCAGGTTGTTGCAGCAAGCCAAAAGTCTTTGACATCACAACTTTCACCTCTTAAACAAATCCAATAATTTCTAACATAGGTAACTATACCATTTTCTACACGTGGCTACCAATACATGTCTCCAAGGTTATAGTATGTTTTATCCGCTCCTGAATCTACCAAGTACCTTGGTGCATGAGCCTCATCCATTACTATCGTTCTCATCATTCCCTACTAACAGAACTCATATACGATCTATAAAGTACAAACTCTCGTCCTCCTTCTTTTCCATATGTCAATCTAACCCATGAAGCCTTTTTGCGTGTACGTTCTCTTGCTTGAAACGCCTCACTTTAGGCTGCACAATATCATTCCTCTTACTCCATACTGAAAGGTCATAGCCAATCGCGTGAACAACGTCTAGGTTGCACTTGTTCCTTCCCTCTTAAACGCCTCAATCACCACAATTTCCCTTACATGGATGGTAGTGATTTCTTGCTCCATACTTACTATACAATTTAATCCATAAAGTACAACCATCATTGCTCTTTTCCATTTGTTGGTTCAGGTTCATGCATCATTCTTTGGCGCGTTCGCTACCTTGGACGTCTCACTTGGGTAGCCAATTTTGTCCTTAACACTTTACTTAGATTGTATGGACATTTTGCACTTACTCGTCTCTTAGTTTCACTCTCCATTTTTTCTCAACGCATCAACCCTACATTTGAATAATCGAGCGTCACATAAATCATTAATCAAAGTCTAGAATGGCCTTCTTCTCGTTCTACGCCCTACTCATACTTTGATTCCTCTAAGTTAGGATGTAAGGGTTTAAAGATCTTAGAAAAAGTTTGCGATGAAGTAGGTAGTACCTGCCATTCCTAAGAATGTTTTAGAAAAATGGGAAAATGGGGTGTTTTATAACTTGTGATTTCTTAACTCTCTCCACAAAAGTCTTTGCTACTTTTCAAAGATTTAGTTTGGGGAAGTTTTGAGGTATTTGGTTATAGAGCATATAATATTGCGTGAGGACACGCAATCGCTTAGTTTGGGGAATTTTGATATGTGTGAAAACACATATCCGTTTTATATCAAAAATGGCCCTAAAAAGACAAAATTGTGCTTTAAATGCTTGAATATTGCTTGTTTTGTCTTTGTGATTGTGTAGGTACGGATATTGCAAAAATCTCAAGAAAACGGTCAAAACCAGACAAACACGGACACGGGAAAGGAATTGAGTGTGCAAAAGCCGGGAGAATGCTATCAAAGGTCAACAAAAGTCAACCCTTGGTCAACTAAAGTCAACCACTAAATGACAAAAAACCCAAAAATGCCAAATCAGTCCCTCAAAGTTAACCAAATTCATAAAAAGTCCCTAAGCCCTAACGGTGTTATCTCTTAACACTATAAGAGATAACACTCGTTATCTTCCTTATAACAACACCAAGTCCAAGCCCAAAACTTTTCCCCGTGGCCCAAAACTCTTTATAAGCCCCAAAGTCAAACCTTTTCACCCCGGGTCAAAATAAACACAAACGCACCCTTATAAAAAGAAATGAGCGGGAAAGTAAGTTATTACTGTTCACCGTCTCTTTCGTTTTACCTCGAGCTCAAAACAAAGGGTAAAATCAAATTGGTGACATGGCTATGCAATTCAAGTGAAAAAGGACACCTTGGCAGAGTTTAACATCATCAAACGCTCTTATTGGTGGAAACCCAAAAGGGAATGACACGTGGATATGGATGAAGCACACAAGGAATGGGGTTTTTACACTAAATCATGCCTAAAAGAAGCACAAAGGCCTCTGACATACGGATGCCACGTTGGCAATCCGTGTGCGCACCAAAGTGATCCAACAGCTTAAGATAGAGATCTAATGATTGCAAGAGTGAAGGGCAGGGATTTATGGGAGCATCTACCAACCTCCAAGGCCTGAAGCATCTCTGATGGCTATAAATCATGCACATCACTTTCACACGCACAATATCTATTTTTTTTTGCTTTTGAACTTTAGCTTTTAAATGTATTTTCATTTAAAAATGGTTTTAGCTTTATGTTTATTTGATGTAATTTTCCTTTTTCAATATTGTAAACAGTTTTTCATTAATAGCATTCGAATTTTATGCCTAATTTTCTAAAGCTCACTTTACCTAAAAACTTTGTCTATCAAGCTTAGTTACTGTTTCAAAAAGTCCTAATAAGCTCATACAAGTTCTTTGAGTCTCTAAGCTCAAATGGAGCTATTAATAAAGCTCTTAATATTCTTAAACCAATGAAATCAGTTTTTATTCCGTTGCTTATGGATTTGAGCTTTTGGCTGATAAGCTTATAATGGAAAGAGTTTGGGACCTTACTCGCTATCTTGTGATAAGCTAGAGCTGTTGAAGCTCTTTTGAGCATTATTGCCTTTGTTTAGCTAAGCTTTTGGAAGTTCACTTTCTATTTCCAGTAATTTAGATTAAATCCAAAAGTTGGATTAATTAACGTATCCTTTATGATCCTGAGCACCACTAGTCCTATACAGCGCTCCCCCCTGTCATACAGCGAGTGTGTCCCTCCTTCTTAACTATCCCCTGGTACCCAGTCCACAGCCCGTCAAGCCCACGACTTTGACGTCAAAACCCGCCTCGTCTTCCACATCCATCTCTGCGCCTTGTTTTAGCACGTCTTATACTCTCCCGGGTTCCATACGATCCTAGTTTTCCTATAATATGTCATAAATCAATAAAAACCAAATAAATAATTATGCAAAAGTAGTAGCTTAGTATTTCTAGCTTATTTACTTAGTGATAAACTGCTTATTAGGCTTATTAAAAGTTGTACACTATTGGTATAAGGTTTTAATAATTAGATCTTCAAATTAGCAAGTTTTAATGAGGTTTATGGATTTTTAAGGGAGGGTTGTTTGGCTCAGCTAGATTAACCTCAAGTTATACTTGCTGAGAGACTTTCGAATCTTTGGTTATTGGTTTTAGCTTGTCAAATTGAGTTTAGAGTGTGACAGGATTGTGAGTTTATTAGGTTCTATAAAGTTTTCATAGTTTTCTAGTTTAGGCTTTTAAATCTGTGAGTTTGTTAATAGCTTTTAGTGATCAATAGGGTTTAGTTGGTATATTATTACTTTGTATGTTCTTAGTTTAGTGTCCAAAGTAGTGTAAAAGTCAAGTTTCATTAGGCCTGCATTTTAATGTTTTGATTTTGAGTCTCTTTGGTTGTCAAATGCATCAGCATAATATATGAACAAACTTGTCATTTTTCCAGCTATGAATCAGATGGAATTAAAATGACTAGGTCGTTATGAAACCTTCGTTCTATGCAAAACTCTTGAAGTTGTTCTGACCAATTCTTTATTTCAAAGGTGCTAGACGTTATTTGGTGGCTTTATGGAGACTTCACGACTAGCGTCGCTCCAGGAACTAAGTCTACGCGGAACTCAACTTGTCATTACGGTGGTCATTGACATGTCTTCCAGAAACACGTCAATAAAATCTCTTATGACGGAAATATCACTCAATTTCGATTCACCTACCTTAGTGTTCATTAAGGTTTTTACGACTCCTTGAGTACGTTCACCATAAACCCGAAGTATCTCATCACCTTCCAACGGTATCCTAACCACCTTCTCATGACATACAATCCCAAACTTCCTCTTGGACAACCGGTCCATTCCTACAAGCACATCAAAGCTTCCACGACTCAACGGTATCAACGAACTCCAAGGGTTACAACAATCGAATAGGATAACAAACGAATATCGAGTCAAAGGCTAGAATGCATATAGGGGACTCCACATATGCAAGTAGACGTGGATCAAATGACATAAGAATCCTTTGAAAGAAAGGATACTTATATGCACCAAGTGAAAACAAAACGAAAGATAACCAACAAGCGTACCACGACAAATGAACACATAAAAAAATATCAATACTAAAGACGGAAATTCTTATACCAATTATCGACTTTACTCGAAAGACCAAATTAAATAATGTTTTTTTTTATAAAAAAAATCGATTTAAATTAAGAAAGTCACTTTAAGTATAAAAATCATTTTAAATAATAATTAAAATTGTCTTAAATGTAATCTTTGAAAAATTTATTCTGGTTGTCATAAAAATCTAGAGATGGTTATCTAATGGTGTATCGTACTTTATCACTATGAATCACTTTAAACCAGCTTTTTATAATAAAATAAAATTTATTTAACCACTCAACAATTTTCATATCCTATTTGTATATACCATTTAAACATATACTATTTACAAAGAGCATTTTAAACAAAGTTTTTCTCAAACACTAACACAATACTTCAAAAGGACTTTTATAGTTAGACATCAATTATGAAATATGTTACTCAAACAAGAGACACCATAATACCAAAAGGGATCGTAAAACACCGTACAGACTCTAACACAATTCTATTGTTTGAAAACAAAAGAAAATACCAAGAACCATATACTCAAAATAAAATCAAACGAACTCGTACAAGAAAACTCTTGCAAGACGTTACGCACCCAAAAGAAAACGTAAGGTCTTATCCAAAATAACGATCAACAGAGCAAACCTAAATGCATCAATACTAACACGTCGCCAACGGGTTATGAAAACCAAGGGATATACAACCAAGGGAGTAATGATCCACACTAATATGTTAGGAAAAATCAGTGCTTAAAAGAAACGTTTGATACTCATACAAGTAATCAATGCAACGAGAGAACTAACAAAACGTGCTTATATCTGAAAGAGCAGATTCCGAACAACCAGTATACATCGAGACATCGAATAGGAAAAATCGGGTATCCTTACAAACAAAGTACGATGAAGGGATGCTAAGCTTAGACTTAGGAAATCCAAACAAACAACCGAGCAAACAAGCAACCTCTATAATAGCAATACTAGGTATCCGCAAATACTAGATAGCAGGGAAACTTACTATCTATACAACTCAGCTTAACATATCCTCCAATTAGGGTAAGAGAATAATTCTCTACCCATACTACCATCCTTATCATGACTACACATATCAATAAAAAAAACATTTACACTACCATCTTACAACCAAACACAAATAAATGCAATCATGGTCACAAGTCTACGTGTGTGATACCTTTATAATTATGTTGGCCACCATAATTATAAGTGCCTCCTTTCACACGTGTACTTACTTCCAAGATTACCCATATCAATCATAATTCACATATAAGCACATATACCACATTGCACATCTTAAACCACTCCAACTTAACACATAAAAGATGCTCCATCAAATAACTACTTACTTATATCAAATTGAAATCGAAACGACATAAAGGAACGAAAGTCTCACAACGACTTCTAAAATACGAAATATCCAAAAGAAATAATCAATAACAACATGACGAGGTAAAGGACGAGATAAACTTATGCTGGGCCTCGCTTGGGTTTGACTTTGCCTCCGCAAGAATCACCTGACTCCGTGGGTCCAGCCCTATTACGCACATCCGACAAACGATCAACTATCATATCTCCTTCGGTTCCACAAGAGGCTCCTTATAACGCTTAAGTCCAGTTGGGAAAACGGTTCCCCAACGAGACTTCTTACGGGTGGGGGAAAACATAACTAAAATACTAAGAAAGTAATACATATCATATCAGATAGTGGTAGGCAAAATAACTAAAATGACAACTTAGCAAAATATAAAATATATAAGTTATGCAAAAAATATAGAGGGGAAGCATAACAGTTATAGCATTAAACACTTAAGCGTTAAATGCATCTACATGAAGGACCCCTAGGTTATAGTCTAGGCTCAACCACCTACTTCTCTATAACCTGAGGCTTTGATACCAATCTGTCACACCCCGCCAAGGCGAAAACGCGAGGCGTAACATCAGGGATATCATCACAACACAATGGCGTCTATAAAGAGAATTCTACATGAAATAAATAAGCAAAGTATAGACACAAAGTGTCATAACAATACCCATAAAACTAATCTAAATCCAAAAGGCGTCTTTATTGATGAAACGAAAGTTCTCACCAATAGAAAGACATGCAACAAGTATCCATAATTCAAACAATGCAATATTCAAAACATAAAAGCAATAAACTCCATGACATCCTATGGTCTCTTTCTAGCCACTTCCCTCTATCTTATCCCCATGATGCTCACCTAAAAATGATGCTTAAACGTCAACATAATGTTGGTGAGAGTCATAGGTTTAAGACACGCCAATAACTCGCTTTGAAATCACTATGATATATAAAACATAGCATAGTAAATCATACAACGAACTATCATACAAGCTAACATGCAATCACATCAACCCACATTTAGACGCTCACGCTCAAACATCACAAACATACCCCTATCCACAACAATGAGATGATCACGCTCACTATTAACAATCCACAACAATGCCTTGAGACGGTCACGCTCAAGGACAACAATCCATATCATATTAGCAAGTAGCACATAACATACAATAGTCTCGTATCGCTCGTGCCTTATTTAAAACACATTATCACAATAACTAAAACATTTAAACTCATAGCATCATTTTCACCCCCAAGAAAACCTATGAAAAAGGGGCTATGAAACTCACCTGATGCTTAAGCAATTTCCAAACTCCTTGCACAAAACTATAAAATCAAACAAACGCATGTTACACGCGACTAAGCCAAAATTCTTATGCCCATGTAACAATCATATGATGGATGTCTAAGGTGTTTATTTACCCTCATGGGTCACCCCGACACCATGCCTAAAATTTACCAATTCGTTTATACACTTTTTCAATGTTCAACAATTTACCCAAATATGCAGAATTTTAGTGTCACTATACCATTTTTTAAACCACACCTACTGACCTTTATTAATTTTATGAAAATTCACCCATTCAATATTATGAGTTTACTATCACTATGATTTTTCCACTAATTTATATCCCCTCTTAAGTGCCCTAAATAAAATATAAGTTTTAACTACTCAGTTTCGGATCTGTACGAACACTAAAGAGTTTGGACCTAAAAACCATACTTAGACTCCAAATCAGAAGCTCTCCTTCTGGGGATTTTTAATAGACACATAGAACTAAACTCTTGTAGAATGACTAATCCTAATTCAAAATTTAAGTGGGGGTTTACACCTCGTAATCTGACCCGAATTTACTGCTTTGACAACCTTTCTTGTAACCAACATTTGAATGACTTCCGGACCTTAAAATCTTTCGAGGCTGGACGTTCTGGAAACTAGACTCTTTGAGCTACATCATAGGCACTGGACTCACATCAATTCATGCTTCTAACCTCTAGATATTCATGAAACAACACAGCCCTAAATTTTACTTAACCAAATCAACTCTACCATTCTAAAACCTAACCAACACACCATCATACTTATAATTCACCTAATCATTCTAACTAGTTAATTATATTAAATACAGATTTTATAAAACCCTAATTATCCATCTTAATAATTGTTACATGAATTAAATGATAACCGAATTAAACAAAAGCTTAATTGAAACATACCTAAACCTTGATTCTTGAACAACAAATCACCTAGCTTGATCTTGAATAAATAAAATCTTTTTTTTTCTTTCTCTTGAATTCGACCGGTGTATAAAAAAATAAAGGGATATGGTGTTGAATTAATATATGGGGAAAAGGAATCTAGATAATTCACATATTAGAATCCTAATTATACTAAATTATTTTTCCCTTAATTAGAGTCCTACTAGGATTGAGCTTTATTCTTTTTCTTTTTTTTTCCTAAAATTCGTATTTACTATTCATGTATAAAAAAAATTATCTTTTATTAGTTAATTAATTACCTTCAATACCTTAAGTTTTTATAAAAACCTAAGCTAATTTGGTAAACCATTTTGCTTATAAACTACTTTCTAAAAATAACTTTTCATTTCCAAATTCACTTTCTATATATGGAAAGTTTACTACCAACTTCCATATTTTAACCACATTATTCCTTTCTCATATCACACACTTCCTATAAACGCTTAATCCTTAAAACCAAGTATTGACGTAGCAATGCATGCACACGTCTTTCATATCCATTATCACCACACGTGAACGAATGGAATACTTAACACCAAACTCAAACACACTCAAAATGAGATGCCCATACACCTCAAAATGATATCAAGCACATAATTAACTCACATAGCCCACATAAATTCACATAGCATAACACTTACACACATAAAAATGAACTCTTAGCCATTTCTAAAGGTTTAAACTAACCTGCTCAAATCACGGTTGTCACATTTGGCTTCAAAGATTTTTGAAAATGACCTTTCTTATGTTGCTTGTCAGAAAGGAAAGCAACACAAAGCCTCCTGTAAGGCCAAACTTGGGAACTCTATCAGCAAACCCTTACATATACTTTATATGGGCCTATTTGGTCCTACAAAGGTTAAGAGTTTAATGAAAAAGTCTTATTGCCTAGTTGTCACTGATGACTTTAGTATATTTTCGTGGGTATTCTTTTTGGCCACTGGTATGTGCTTAATTACACATACCATTTTCCATTAAAAACAGACTTAAATGACTAAAAACGTACCAAAAATACATTGTATTTGTATGTTTTGCATTTGAATTATGCAGGAAACGAATAATCAAGAAAAGGACAAAAACAAAGCTAAAAACAACAAAACCGAGCACGGAATGAAAAAGTGTGAAAAGACGAAGTCAAATCGAAGCCAAAAGTCGACCAAGTCAAAGCCAAGTCAACCCCGACAAAGTCGAAGTCAAAAGAAGAGTCAAAAGCCAAAATACAACTTTAGGGACTGAATTTGCCAAGTCCTTAAAGTTAAATTTCAAAGACTTAAAGACAAAAGTGGTATTTATAACCTTAGGGGCCAAATTTGCCAATTCCCTAAGTTATATACCACAAGGACTCAATCTGCAAGATCACATATATCATGGAGGGACAAGTTCTGCCAATCCAGCAAAGTTTTACACCACAAGGACTTATGGTGTAATAACTTAAGTAACCTTGAGGGACTGTTTATGTCAAACCTCATTAACTTTACCACACAAGGACCAAGTTTTATAACTTTGAGGGACCAAACTTGCCCCATCCCCAAACTTTTATCCGGCTTATCCCCAACCCCCAAAAACCAATTTTCTCGCCTACTAAACCCAAGAACGAATCACGGGTGTTTTCCCCTATCTTTACCCTGCAACACCAACAACACCTTGGGTAAGACATCTCCCCCACCTCCACTATCACCACCTCCCCATGTATAATTGCCAAGTTGGCAATCCCACCACTTTCCAAACTTTTCGATGGCTGTGATTGACTCAAGAGAAGCACAAAAGAAATTGAAGGCTGGGATTAGTCTTAAAATCACCTCACACAACAAGCACAGTTGTGTTTTTGTCTCTACAAAGAAACACAGATGAAGGAAGGAAAGAGAGCACAAGAAGACATAGAAGTAGTATAAATAGAAGAGCTTGTAAGCATTAAAGGGCATCTAGGTTTTAAAAATTTGTAATCTTTTAAGTTTTTTATAAATTCTGTCTTTTAATTCAAGCATTGTACCCTGTTTCTGAAGTTAATAAAATTTGAGGTTTTTAAGATTTAAAATTCTGTTTTTATAAGCTCGTATTTTATTTGTTGTTTAAAGCAATTCTTAAGCTGCTTTAAGCTCTTTGAAACTCACTATAGCTATTTGTGCTTATATCCTTTAAGTTTACTCATAACTTAAAAGGGTTTAAGCCTTTTTTCTAAAAACAATCACTTCAAAAACCAAAAATAAGCCACTGGAGGATGAGCCAGAAATGGATGGGCTTATTGGCTTATTCACTAGCTTATTTATAAGCTAGAGCTTTGTAGAGTAGCTCCACGAGCCTTTTATACCCTTGTTCATGCAAAGGGGCTTGTAAGATTCCATTTTAAGCTTAAAAAGCTCACTTATTATTCAACTGCTTAATTTCAGCTTATTTCAGCTTATTTATGGTTATTTAGGTTCATGTACGCTTATTTTGTGTGTTTTTATATTTTTAGCTTATTTGTGCAAGTTTTAGACATAAACTGTCCAAGTTAGCCTTTCTTTTCATGCTTAATGTGTTTGCTTATTTAAAATGCTTAATTGTGGTTAAGAATTGCTTATTATTACTTGAGTTTGCTTATTTGTAATCTGTTTGTGAAAATCTTAAGCCAAAACAGCCTGTATAGTTTTTAAAATGCCTTTTGGCTTTTTTAAAGGGGTGTTTGGCACAAGGCCAAAGTGGGTCAAAATGATAGCCTAAATGGGTTGGGGTCACTAAGACGGATTTAACTAGCTAAATTATGGTCTAATAAGTAGCTCTAATTAGTTTTTATAGTTTAAAACTCAAAAGTTAAGTTTAATATAGCTATAGTCTAAGTTTGTGATAATTTTGTTTTGTAGATTTGCCTAATTTAATCATTAGCTTAAGGTAGAAATTAGTGCTTATTTTTATGTCCATTTTGAATGTTATAATGCATTAGAGTGTAGTGTTTTCTTACTGCATTTGTAGTTTTTGTTTTAACAAAATCTGTCAAGATAAGTTTCATGTTATAAACTGTCACTTTTTAAGCTCAAGTTTAGATAAGCCTAAGTCATTCTTAGGTTCTGATTTTAAAATCATAAGCTCATTAAAGGCTTATCTCAATCTATTTTAATTTGCTTTTCAATTTTGAGCTTATTAGATAGCTTATTTCTAAGCTTGCTTTTTGCCCTTTAAAACTGTCAAAGGTTGCCCTGGTGCAAAACAGCAAATTGACAACTTTTTTTCTTGGCTTATTTGTTTCTTAATTTCTATCCTGTTTGCATTTCTAGGAAGCTAATAAGCTGATATTTAAGCCCCCCCCCCCCCCAAGCTTTAAGCTTGGGTCCCCCTCTAGGTGGCTTATTATTAAGCTCAAAGGCACCCCCTAAATAGCTAACTGCCTTAACTAGCTTTTTCTAATAGCTTTTTCTTTGCTTATTTATCTTTCAAA
>BQNB010048175.1:1924-42703 GCA_026074375.1 Tanacetum coccineum | reverse complement strand
GTCGTCTGACATTTCTGTGAAAAGCTCTTTTAAACCTGCAAAGTCAAGGTTAGTAGAAAACGTTCTAACTGCTTTCCTCTTCAGCCTTGCACTTCTCTCTACCTCAGGATCGTAAGCTAACGGTGATGTACGTTCCGATCTACGCGTGCGCATAGACTAACCTGCACACTCACAACTAACAAAACAAAACAAGCAAAAAAAACAAAACAAGAGAAAAAGAAATTATTTTTGTATTATTATTATTATTATTATTTTTTATTATTTTTTTAAAAAAAAAAGAAAAAAAAACTATTAACAAAAATTTAAACAAAAAGCGCACTCACTCCCCGGCAACGGCGCCAAAATTTGATCGGGTCGTTGTACCGGTCAAAAATAAACCTTAACTAAACCTATATAGATAGGGTAAGAAAGGGTCGAATCCTCAGGGAGTAGGTGGATTTAATTTAAGTTTTGGGGTGATCACTGATCAATAAAAGTTTTGGTTTTAAAACTAAATAATAAAAACTACTAATTAACTAAAATGTGAATAAGCAACAAAAAGTAAATAAGCAATTAAAAATAAGATTTGTAAACAATTAAAAGAAAAGCAATCCCTCCCGGCTCCGGATAAATGGATATGACTAAGTCACGGATTATTATTAATGTTTGACATAGTTTGAATTATTTGAAAAGAACAATTTTGGGCACAAATTATGTTTACCAAACGAACCGTCTTAATCCCTAAACTAACTAGACTCGGCACGAATCGTTGACAAGCAATAACATGTCTTACAATAATCCCAACAAATAATTTTATAATTACTCAAGTGAATAATTTAGGTACAAGTTATGTCTACCATACAAATCGTCTTAACCCCTACACTAATTGGGTTCGGCACGAATTGTTGACTCGCAATAACGTGTCTTTTAATAATTCAATAAAGTAATTATATTAAAACATTAAAATCAAATTAAAGATATGCATTAAAATCATATGAATTAATGTTTGACAAACAAAATAAAATCCGTAAACATGATCAAACCATATATCTTTTACCGGGAGAGATTACAAGATTTTTAGCCGCACATAATGATGGAGATGATGAAATATTTTGTTGTCATGGTGGCTGCCTCCTTTTTCTTTTCTTGTTTCTTGTGACGGCTGTTAATTCTCTGTGTGGGTCGAATCCCCCGAATATTGAAAAGTATAGCCATATTTATAGTGACGAATCCCTATTTCTTGCTTCTTTGCTCTCCACGTCAACCTAGCCAGCCCCAAGGCCAAGGATAAACCAAGTGGGCTTGTTCACTTTTCTTTCTTTTATTTATAACAAAGGCCCAACCATAATGAACAAAAAGAAGCCAAGTCACGAACAAATAAAATCACGAATTAACTCCATATTTTTGGGTATTTTATCATATAAAAATAAAGATCTTTTTTTCTCTTTTCGTGACTTTTTGAACCAACTAAAACGGAGCTCGGACGGAAAAGTTATGACCGAAACATTGCGACGTCTAAATCTTTCACTCTTCATTATTTTACTTCATTTCTTGTCACATTCCGTGTCTTTTCACCATTTGCTCACAAAGTCTCCATTTTAGCTTCATTTTATGCACAACCTACATACATACAAAACACACTCAAAGTACATGTATAATAACGAATAATAATGCAACTATGCGTAATTAACATGCAATGAGGTGTATGTAAAATACACCGATCAATACACTAATCTAAATTACACTACTCCTAAGGGTTAGATCTAATCTTATGTTAAAAATCAAAATATCAAATAAAAATCAAGATTAATTTTCACTCCCCGACAACGGCACCAAAAACTTGATGTGTCGTTGTGAGGTGTATATTTTATTGATTAAAGTTTTAAATTTATATTTTGTCGACTAAACAAAAAACAACACTTTAACAGGCAGTGTACCCGATTGGTAGTAATTTCGTGGTAAGTATGGTGTCGAACACTTAAAGCGAGGTTAAATCTATCAATTTAATTAATATCTTGGTTATCTAATCTATGTTAATTCTATCCTATTCTAAACCTATGTCAGTCCTAATCCTAATTCTAATGGGAAAAAGGGGGTTTTCAGCCTGAGAGACTGGCACGGTTTGGTTGGTGACTACAATCAATTCAAGGCACTTTAACCCTCGCAAGCAAACAAACAAAAGATAAAAGAGCGGTCGAGCCAAATATAAGAAAACTGTATTAACCATTATTAATCCGATTAGAAAGTTGGTTTGTTTATTTAGTGCAATGATTTCTTCTCTCGAGGTGGTATATCATTCTTAAGACTTAGGCGTTACATCATCCTAAGACCTAGACACATTAATTCTGTCACAATTAAAGCATCCACATAAAGCATCCTTATTTGCTGATTATAATCTATCTTAGGGATTAAAGCAATGATGATCTTGTTAAACCCTAGCTCATAGAGACTTTACCTACTTACCGCTTAATAGCGATTTATACACTAGTAGTCCACTTGTCCAACTATCCAATGGAATCAGATGGTTATTTGTTGAATTATCTAGGTTCACCTGCTAGTCAACACGATCAATAAACCATTGGCAATATCCAATTAACTAGTTAAGCCCGAAGCGTATCCTAGACACAGATTTAGAAGAACAATATTTATGATCCTATGATTCTAGATTCATATACTATATGGAGAGCTATCCCAGACTCTAGATTTACTTGGTCCGTATCACTAGATCCAGTTGAATGATATGTCACATACAAAAGCGCATAAACAAGTATAAATTGATAAACATAAACAAGCATCCAACGATAAATCAAGAAATCGAGATACACAAATACCAAACATTCAGATCTTCATAATAATGGCTAATACCAAAAGGTATTAGCCTTTAAACGTCTTAATAAATACAAAAGCAATTATTTAGCCAAGGTAAACTAACCGAGTTAACGAATGATACCAAAAACTAAACGATTACTAAAGTATATAGAATTACACGTTGTCTCCTATGGAATTGATAGCGTTGCTCGACCTCTTCTGCTCTTTTTCTCCTCTGAAAATTGACTTTTATGGTTTAGGTATCGAGAATATGATTTAGCACACTTAAAACTCGTTTTTGAGTTTTGTATTTATAGAGTCTAGAAGTCGGTTTGATACAGCATATCCAAGGTATTGGATACGGCGTATTGGGGGTTTCTTGGAGTAGGGACCACGTTTGATATCTTCCTGAATATTCACATACTATATCTTGAATACGGCGTATTGAGTTCTTTTGGATATGGTGTATTTCTCTTTGTTCCTTTGTGGTCTTTGGTGAGTGCAGTCACAAATACGCCGTATCTTCCTCGATGGATACAACGTATTGGTCTTCAGAATCATTAATCTTCAAAATATCTTCGGTTAAGCTCCAAAATATGCGCCTTTTGCTAATATTCACCAAGTACTCCATAATTACTGCAATTCTCAAATATAAACGATTAAGTAACAATTCTTTGCAACAACTATACAAAATGGGTTAATAACATGGGATAAATGATGCTATAAAATAGACGTTATTTGATGTCATCAAATATCCCCCACTTGAATCCTAATTGTCCTCAAGTAGCCTTTAGAAGTCTATAAAAAATGTATCCCTAAGGATATTTTACGTTTAAAGCATTTATTTGATCTATTACAAGTACACAACCAAACACCTCACAAAATAGGAAGATGAAAACACTCAAATTACTCAACTAATCTATGTGGTAACATGTAACTAATTAGCTCAATTGCTCGGTCATGACGAGTATTCTATCATAAGCTTGGCAAGGATACACATCTCCACCACTAAAGCCAAGGAGTAACAAGTTTATAAAGGTAAATATGGGTTTTGTATGGATAGGCTTACGGTTGATCATTCTACAATCTTTCACCAGAAGTACCACTCCAACAGGGCAGCTGAAGCACACATACATGGCCGTAACGACGGAATAGACATGTATGTTCGATCACAACCCTATTCAAATTTAACCAACGGTTAAGATGAAGAATGATATAGGGTAGGAGCCTTCTAACTTTCACCAAAAGTTGTAAACCAACGAGGCAGCTAAGACATGCATACATGGCCGTAACGACGGAATAGACATGCACGCTCTAACAAGTCCTCATTCGCATAAAACCAGCGGCAAATCATCAGGTGAGAGGGAAGTAAATTGTTGTTAAATAAAAATCAAGAAACAAATAGATTAAGACTAAGATACAAGTTGATATACACTTATTCCCGACCATTACCATGATAAAGACACGACTATTTACAACGTCTTGATCATAGATCAAAAACAACAACCTAAGTTGGCGTTTCCGTAACTGTCAACTTCCCAATCATCCCAAAACTTTACATACTCTACAAGGCAAGTGGCGATATCTTCCACTTTGTACAATACTCTACATCGTCGATTTGTATAAACGAGTAATCGATCCTTCGTGTAATTCCTTCGGTAATGCTCTTGCGAAACGATTATCTTCAAACTTTCCTTCTTTTTTTGTTGCAATTTTTCTCATTTTTTTTCTTCTTTTTTTTCTTCTTTTTTTTGCAGCCTAACTATATACGAAACTTGAGTACTTTTACCATCTTTACGATCATAATAATTTCGGATAATTCCTTCGATAGTTCCTTCGTTCTTCGGACTCACCATTAATTGTGATGGTAGTAAAATCACATTGTACATTCCTATTTGCAATGTGCAAATTTCCAACCATACCAAAGATAGAAAATGACACAAGACTCGGGAAATACAAACTTTACACTTTAAGCAACTAGAAACTATAAATTAAACTTAATCTAACAGGGTAGGTTAAGGTGTAAGGGTGTAACAAAACAAATAATTGGTGTAGTTCCTAAAGGATTGGCTCTACGGGTTGTTCTAGTGGATCTTCACTCTAAAGATGAGAGTGGAAAAGGGTTTAAACGGGAGGTTAACTAACCGATGTAGTTAGTTAATAAACAACATGGAAAGGCGATTTGGGTGTAATCCTAAAAATTTACCAATTTAAACAAGTTACTCTAATTAAGTCCATAATACTCATTATTGCGGTCTCGAATAGATATACCAAGCCAAATTCTAAAGCCTACAACATCACCGGCACACTCATATTTTATGGAATTTGGGTAAACATTTGGAAACGGATAGGCTAAATTCTCACAATATCTAACAAGGGTTATTGTGTGCGGTTATGTATCAAGTAATTTTCACAAAAGTATGCTTGAAAAAAAATTAAATTTGAGCATAATTTAAACATTTTAATAATTTTAATGTGAAAAATAGGACAAGTGATCATTCTAATTCCATCCCCCTACTTGAATTATATAACATCCTCGTGGTATAGATAAAATATTAAAAATACGGGAATTAAAAAGAATTAGAATGAGAAACTCCCCTGATATTTGCTTGGTAGATTCTCTAATTTGCATTTATGAGCAAGATTGTGTGTTGAACAGCCTTCTTGAGGTTTCAAGACTCCAACACTTCAAGATCTCTAGATTTGTAAATTCTCCACCAATATTCATCGATATTCTTTTACTTCCAAGGTCCTATGTAAAATAGGAAAAACATGCATTCCTATCTTGGTGTACCTACGGTTAATTCAAACTAAACTAAACAAACTGTACAGGAGATCGATATGCCGTATCCATAAAATGGAATACGCCGTATTGAGAAACCTGTAAAAAGTATCTAAATACGAGTCAGTCTGTTGAATACGCCATATCATGTGCATGAATACGCCGTATTGACAGAACTGACAATAATGTTTTTAAAGTGCATAAAAAATAAAGACTGATAACATCCAGCCGATCAATACGCCGTATGGTATGGAGCGGATATGCCGTATTGATGTTTGGGAAGACAGACTCGATAAAATTAAATAACAATCTGGCTTGTCTCCCGAGAAGCACTTTTGTTTACAGCAAAGTCTTTAAGTTAGACTTGTCTTCAGCTTCTCTTCATTATTCCATCTCATGCACGCTAACGTGCCCGCGTGTGAGCCATTCTTCCGTCTTCGCATTTCGAATGTAATCGGGTCCTAAGTTCAATACTCCTTTGTAGAACCCCTTAAGCTTTTGGTATGAGTGCGAGATTCCATTCATCTCATCTTTCTCACTTACCTTTAGTAATGGTGGAATCTTGTTGCATTGCTCATTAGTGTGGTGTTTAAACCTCGAATGTGATCGCACCATTTGGTAAGTTACTTCATCATTACCATTGTAAATGGTAATCATTCCATCAAACCGTCTTGCTTTAATTCCAACTTCTCTAAAGACTGGTTAGCCAACAATAACATCGCCCATTCCTTCATCACGATAAGCATCCATATCTTCTAAAACTGCAAAGTCAGTCACAACAGAAAAGGTTCCAACAAAAATAGGCACATTCATTAAGGCTCCTACAACATTATCCCCTTTGTACACCATCTTATCTTTCATTATAGAGTTATGAAACTTTTTGGACATCACATTGACGTACAACAACTGGAAGAAGTTGATGTGTGTAAATTCAAATCCTATCATGCATGAAAACTTTAAGTTGTGGGCACAATCTATGTGGATTTTCTTATCATCGTCACAATAACTATGGTAATCATCAATTCCAATATCAAGATCTTCGTCCCTAGTTATAAATTCTTTAATTACCTCACCTTCCTCAATGGTGGGCATTAAATCATCACCTTGATTTCTCCTAAGCTCAAATGGTTCATTTAGATCATTTAGTTTGATGTAATCTCCATTCAAAGGGTCTAATGATCTATTTAACACCAAAGTTTCTCCCATTAGCCTAACTTCTAAATCAAGCTCCATTCTTTCTCTTAAACTTAGCATGTAGACCCTCTTAATTAAACTACTAGCAGGTTTAACACTTTTGAAAACAATCCTTTCTTCCCCGACCCTTAAAGTAATCTTTCTCTTATAAACATCAATTTTAGCACGGGCGGTAGACAAAAATGGTCTTCCAAGGATCAAGGGAACTTTGATATCCTCGGGCATATCTAGAATTATAAAGTCTACAGGGAAAGTAAATTTACCAATTCTTACTAGTACGTTTTTAGCAATTCCTTTTGGATATTTTACTGTCCTATCCGCTAATTCCACTGTTAGCTTAGTGTGAGCTAATTCGCCTAATCCTAAGTTAAGGTTGGTCAAGAGAGACATAACACTAACACTAGCTCCTAAGTCAGCAAGGGCATTATCAAAAGCAAATATTATTAATAAAGCAAGGTAAAGTGAAGCTCCTTGGGTCTTTATCCTTTTGGGGTATGGATTCATTGATTTGTGAAGCTTTAGAGTAAGCTTTCGAGAATTGTGGTCCATATGATCCCTTCTTTCCATCACAGTAGTAACCATTCAAAAGACTTAGAAACGGAATCGTCGTTTGTCTTATCTCGTATATGAGTGTACGGTTCTGTCCAGTGGATACGACGTATTGGGGAGATCCAATACAGCGTATCGGGTGTGAATCAACTTCAATAGTAGTTGAGATTGACTTGACTTGATCTCTCGGGTTCATTTCAGTCTAGCTAGGTAGACTTCTAAATCCTCTCTCCTGTAGTACCTTGCTCATTTGCCCAATTTGTAACTCTAATGTTTTAATTGATGCTCCTTGGTTCCTTATGGCAGCATCCGTTGAAGCTCGGATTTCTTTGATCAAGTTAGAGTTTTCCTCGTGTCTTTTTGCTAATTCTCCCATAAATTTGATCAAGGTATCTTCCATTGATTGCCTTCGTTCTTGGTACAAAGGATTTGCGTTGTTCCTTTGATAGAATCCCGGAGCTGTTGCTCTATATCCCCCACCTTGAACAGGTCCACCAAGTTGCGTGTAGTAAGCTTCTTCTAGGGTTTTCCCTTCCTCTTTTAGTGGGCAATCTTTGGTGTAATGGGGTCCTTTGCATTGTTCACATCCTACTTGAGCAGCATAAACTTTTTCATTCACCTTCTTGATCTCTCTTCCAAGATTGTTCAGTTGTGCTTGTATAGCAGCCAGTCCGTCAAAAGTCTTAATACTTCTTCCTCTAGATGTTCCATTCTGCCATTTTTGAGAGTATTCTGCCATCTCTTGGATGGCCTTTTTAGCATTGGCAGCTGGCTTAGTTGGAACGGCACCTCTTGAGTCAAGAATCTGTCGTGTTGGAACATCTAACCCATTGTAGAACAAAATTACCTCATGTATCTCAGTCAAATAGTGTTGAGGACACTTCATCAAGAGTTCTTTAAAGCGCTCCCATACTTGATAAAGGGTTTCATCTGGTTCTTGCTGAAAGTTGTTGATTTCCTCTATTTTCTTCGCAGTTCGACCAGGTGGGCAATATTTGTTCAAAAACTTAGTTTTAAGATCTTCCCAAGTTTTGATCAAACCAGTTGGTTCATTTCTTAGCCAACGACTTGCGGCTCCAGTTAAGGATATAGGGAAGACTCAGAGCATTAGTTGATCCTCAGTGATGTTAGGAACATGGAATAAGTCAACAATTCCGAGAACTTTCTCAATGTGTTCGTTCGCATCCTCATTATCTGAACCGCTAAATGTGTTTTCTCGAAGCTCCTTAAGAAATTGGCCTTTCAGTTCAAAACTATCTTTTTCCTCATTCTTAGGCCTAGCAACTCCTGATCCATAGTCAGTTCGGGTCTTGCTCATGAATTGCTCCATATTTTCCGCCAATGCTTCTGCTTCTTCTTCCTCCGAGTATTCTTGGTCAGAAAATAAATAGAAATTAGGAAATCTCAATTTGTCAAGAATTAGTGACTTGAAGTGTCTCCTAGATGATCATAATTCTCATTCAGGTTCTTCGTAAGGTGTAAATAGTTCGCTATTTGAACTCCTTGTCATGTACTACCTGAAACAAGGGATAAATAATCAGTAGGATAGGCTCGGTAGAAAGAAAACTCAGATATACGTAATCAAATATGAAAATTAAAGCTTATGTTTTTATATCAGATGATCAATACGCCATATCTAATGGAAGTGGATACGCCGTATTAATCTTATGAATGAATACGCTGTATTGGACAGAAAGTTGGATACGCCATATCCAATGGGAGTGGATACGCCGAATCAGTTTATCGACCAGAACAGTGTATTGAGAAAAACAATTAAATATACAAACAATTAAACACACAAATATACAAGCAAACAATTAAAGACAAATATACAAAATTTACAGAATATACAAGAATATACACTAATCTAAATTACACTACTCCTAAGGGTTAGATCTAATCTAAAGTTAAAAACCAAAATATCAAATAAAAATCAAGATTAATTTTCACTCCCCGGCAACGGCGCAAAAAACTTGATGTGTCCTTGTGTGGTGTATATTTTTATGATTCAAGTTTTAAATTTATATTTTGCCGACTAAACAAAAAACAACACTTTAACGGGCAGTGTACCCGGTCAGTAGTAGTTTCGTGGTAAGTAGGGTGTCGAACACTTGAAGCGAGGTTAAATATATCAATTTAATTAATATCTTGGTTATCTAATCTATGTTAATTCTATGCTATTCTAAACCTATGTCAGTCCTAATCCTATTTCTAATGGGAAACAGGGGGGTTTAGCCTGCGAGACTAACACGGTTTGGTTGGTGACTATAATCAATTCAAGGCACTTTAACCCATGCAAGCAAATTAACAAAAGATAAAAGAGTGGTCGAACCAAATATAAGAAAACTGTATTAACTATTATTAATCCGATTAGAAAGTTGGTTTGTTTATTAAGTGCAATGATTTCTTCTCTCGAGGTGGTATATCATTCTTAAGACTTAGGCGTTACATCATCCTAAGACCTAGACACATTAATTCTGTCACAATTAAAGCATCTGCATAAAGCATCCTTATTTGCTAATTATAATCTATCTTAGGGATTAAAGCAATGGTGATCTTGTTAAACCCTAGCTCATAGAGACTTCTCCTACTTACTGCTTAATGGCGATTTATACACTAGTAGTCCACTTGTCCAACTATCCAATGGAATCAGAACGTTATTTGTTGAATTATCTAGGTTCACCTTCTAGTCAACACGATCAATAAACCATTGGCAATATCTAATTAACTAGTTAAGCCTGAAGCGTATCCTAGACACAGATTTAGCAGGACAATATTTGTGATCCTATGACTCTAGATGTATAAACTACTATATGGAGAGCTATCCCAGACTCTAGATTACTTGGTTCGTATCACTAGATCCAGTTGAATGATAGGTCGCATACAAAAAAGCGTAAACAAGTATAAATTGATAAACATAAACAAGCATTCAATGATAAATCAAGAAATCGAGATAAACAAATATCAAACATTCAGATCTTCATAATAATGGCTAATGCCCGAAGGTATTAGCCTTCAAACGTCATAATAAATACAAGAGCAATTATTTAGCCAAGGTAAACTAACCGAGTTAACGAATGATACCAAAAACTGAACGATTACTAAAGTATATGGAATTACATGATGTCTCCTATGGATTTGATAGCGTTGCTCGACCTCTTCTGCTCTTTTTCTCCTCTGAAAATTGACTTTTATGGTTTAGGTATCGAGAATATGATTTAGCACACTTAAAACTCGTTTTTGAGTTTTGTATTTATAGAGTCTAGAAGTCGGTTCGATACGGCATATCCAAGGTATTGGATACGGCGTATTGGGGGTTTCTTGGAGTAGGGACCACGTTTGATATCTTCCAGAATATTCACATACTATATCTTGAATACGGCGTATTGAGTTCTTCTGGATACGGTGTATTGCTCTTCGTTCCTTTGTGGTCTTTGGTGAGTGCAGGCACGGATACGCCGTATCTTCCTTGATGGATACGGCATATTGGTCTTCAGAATCATTATTCTTCAAAATATCTTCATTTAAGTTCCATAATGCGCGCCTTTTTCTAATATTTACCAAGTACTCCATAATTACCGCAATTCTTAAATATAAACGATTAAGTAACAATTCTTTTCAATAACTATACAAAATGGGTTAATAACATGGGATAAATGATGCTATAAAATAGACGTTATTTGATGTCATCAAATATCCCCCCACTTGAATCCTACTTGTCCTCAAGTAGCCTTTAGAAGTTTATAAAAATGTATCCCTAAGGATATTTTCCGTTAAAGCATTTATTTGATCTATTACAAGTACACAACCAAACACCTCACGAAATAGGAAGATGAAAACACTCAAATCACTCAACTAATCTATGTGGTAACATATAACTAATTCGCTCAATTGCTCGGTCGTGACGAGTATTCTATCATAAGCTTGGCAAGGATACACATCTTCACCTCTAAAGTTAAGGAGTAACAAGTTTATAAAGGTAAATATGGGTTTTTAAATGGAAAGGCTTACGGTGAGATCATTCTACAATCTTTCACCAGACTATTACCTCCAAACAAGGCAGCTGAAGCACACATACATGGCCATAACGATGGAATAGACATGTGTGTTCGATCACATCCTCATTCAAATTTAACATCGTGGTTAAGATAAAAAAATGATTATAGTAGGAACCTTCTAACTTTCACCAAAAGTCGTAAACCAACGAGGTACGAAATGCGCATACATGACCGTAATGACAGAATAGACACAAACCAAAACAAAACACACACCACCACCAACACAAAAAAAATATACAACAACTAAATAACATGTTCGTATAAATCCTCATTCGCATAAAACCAGCGCCTAATCATTAGGTGAGAGGGAAGTAAATTGTTGTTAAATAAAAATCAAGAAACAAATAGATTAAGACTTAAGATACAAGTTGCTAGACACTTTTTTCCCGACCGTTACCATGATTAAGACACAACTATTTACATCATCTTGATCATCGATCAAAAACAACAACCTAAGTTGGCGTTCCCGTGACGGTCAACTTCTCAATCATCCCAAAACTTTTACATACTCTACAAGGCAAATGGTGATATCTTCCACTTTGTACAATACTCTACATCGTTGATTTTCAAGACGTATCAATGAATAATCGATCCTTCGTGTAATTCCTTTGCGAAACGATTATATTCAAACTTTCTTTCTCTTTTTGTATTTTTCTCATTTTTCATTTTTTTAACTATGCTTCAAATCTTGGTGTAGTTTCACTATCTTCACGATCATAATAATTTTGGATAATTCTTTCGGTAGTTCCTTTGTTCTTCGGATTCACCAATAATTATGACGGTAGTAAAATTACATGAGTTTTGACTACTAATACACATTTCCATTTGCAATGTGCAAATTTCCAACTACATATGGCACAAGACTCAGGAAATACAAACTGTACACTTTAAGCAACTAGCAACTGTAAATTAAACTTAATTTAACAGGGTAGGTTAAGGTGTAAGGGTGTATCGAAACAAATAGTTGGTGTAAATTCCTAAAGGATTAGCTCTACGGGTTGTTCTAGTGGATCTTCACTCTAAAGATGAGAGTGGAAAAGGGTTTAAACGGGAGGTTAACTAACCGGTGTAGTTAGTTAATAAGCAACATGTAAAGGCGATTTGGGTGTAATCCTAAAATTTACCAATTTAAACAAGTTACTCCATCTAAATCCATAGTACTTATCATTGCGGTCTCGAGTGGTATACCAAGCCAAGTTCTAAAGTCTACAACATTCACCGCCACTCAATTTGTGGAATTTGGGTAAACATTTGGAAACGAAAAGGTTAAATCCTCACAATATCTAACAAGGGTTATTGTGTGCGGGTTATGTATCAAGTAATTTCACAAAAGTATGCTTGAAAAAATTTAAAATTTGAGCACAATTTAAGCATTTTATTGTGAAAATTAAATTAGGCCATAAGTAAACATTCTAATTCCATCCCCCTACTTGAATTATATAACGTCCTCGTTGTATATATAAAACATTAAATACGGGAATTTAAAAAAATTAGAATGAGAATAACTCCCTGATTTGCTGTTGATTCTCTAAGTGGTTTTTATGAGCAAGAATTCCGTGTTGAACAGCCGGCTTGAAGTTTCAAGACTCCAACACTGAAGATTTCTAGAAATTTAAATTCTCCACCAATATTCTTTGATATTTCTTTCTCGAGGTCCTGTATAAAATATAGGAAGAACATGTGTATTCCTATCTTGGTACCTATGGTTAATTTAAACTAAACTAAACAAAATAATTACGGGTCAGTCTGGTGAATACGGCGTATCAAATGAATGAATACTGCGTATTGCCAAAACTGACAATAACATTTTTAAAGTGCAATAAAAATAAAGACTGATAACGTCCAGACAATCAATACGCCGTATGGTATGGAGCGGATACGCCGTATTGATGTCTGGGAAGACAGACTCGATAAAATTAAATAACAATCCGAGTTGTCTCCCGGGAAGCACTTTTGTTTACAATGAAGTCTTTAAGTTAGACTCGTCTTCAGCTTCATCTTTATTTGGTGTGCATCACTTTCTATCCTTTGTCCTTTTTCTGAAAAATATCTTGATAGATTTTAGACATATTATCTTTGTTTCTCTCCCAAGTATCATACTCATAACTTCTTATAGCAATATATTCTTCATTGGGTCCAAGCGAGTATTGAATGGCTTCAAACTTTTCTTCTTTGCATCTTCTTTTGTTAGGTAGCTCTTTGATAGAATTAGATGTATTGCTATATTTGCCCTTTGTCTGACTTAGTTTTTCAATATCACATACTTCATAGGCTTTGAAGAATGAATCAGTAGCAGCGTTGGACGGGTTTTCATATTTAGATTCCTTCAATTCATTAATGCTTGAAATATTATTATCCACATATCTCTTATTTCAATTTCCATTCATCCAAGCGTGAAATATCACCTTTTGAGTCCTTCCATCCACTTTCTTATGGTGTTTGAATGATGTGTTTATGTTTGATAAGAATTCAAGTGGATCAATCCCCTAGTTCTCTCCTTTGTCCAACATTTCATCTTCTCCATCGTATGATTCAGGATAGAATCTACAAAAGAATTTCTCAACAAGTTCCTCCCAAGTGGTGATTTTTTTATCTCCATCACTAATCCACCATTCTTTAGCATCATCGGCCAACGAGAGAGGAAAGACTTTCATTTGTAGTTGATGGGAATCCACGTCAGGAAAGTGATCAAATCAATCCATTTTAAATACCTTATCAATATGATTCCACTAGTCTTCTTAGTGGGTTTGTGATATATGTTCTCTCGTAATTCCACAGAATCTTGCTGAGATCAATTTTTATGTCGTTACTGGTGATAGAAAGATTTGATTCAGATTGAGCCTTTTCCGTATTTTTATTTAGAATTGGTTCAGCCATGACTTCTTGTAATTCCTTCTTCAATCAACTAGCTCTGATAAGTACTTCCTGTAACACAGGTAAAAATATCAACATGATTTGCTCTGAAGAAAGATAGAAAAAAATTTAGCACGAAAAATCAAATAGGAAAATCAAGATTTCAGCTTTTGTTCCAAATTGATCGATACCACCGTAAATCCAATGGAAGTGGATATGCCGTATTAATTAGTTTGAGTTAATACGTTGTATTAGACAGAGAACTGGATACGCCGTATCCAATGGAAGTGGATACGTCGTATTTAGCTACCGACCAAAACAGTGTATTAAGAAAAACAATTAGATACGCAAACAATTAAAAACTAAATTATATAAGCAACAATTAAAGACAAATATACAAATATTACAGATTTTACATAATATAAAATAAACTTTAAAACCCACTAATCCTAAGGGTTAGATCTACTCTAGTGTTAAAAACCAAAATATCAAATAGAAATCAAGATTAATTTTCACTCACCGGCAACGGCGCCAAAAACTTGATGTGTCGTTGTGTGGTGTATATTTTATTGATTCAAGTTTTAAATTTATATTTTGCCGACTAAACCAAAAACAACACTTTAACGGGCAGTGTACCCGATCAGTAGTAGTTTCGTGGTAAGTAGGGTGTCGAACACTTGAAGCGAGGTTAAATCTATCGATTTAATTAATATCTTGGTTTAGTTAATCTATGTTAATTCTACTCTATTCTAAACCTATGTCAGTCCTAGTTCCTAATTCTAACAGGAAAAGGGGGTTTTTAGCCTGAGAGACTGGCACGGTTTGGTTGGTGACTACAATCAATTCAAGACACTTTAACCCACGCGAGCTAATTAACAAAGGATAAAAGAGCGGTCGAGCCTTATATAAGAAAATTGTATTAACCATTATTAATCCGATTAGAAAGTTGGTTTGTATATTAAGTACAACGATTTCTTCTCTCGAGGTGTCATATCATTCTTAAGACTTAGGCGTTACATCATCCTAAGACCTAGACACAATAATTCTGTCATAATTAAAGCATCCGCATAAAGTATCCTTATTTTTTGATTATAATCTATCTTAGGGATTAAAGCAATGGTGATCTTGTTAAACCTTAGCTCATAGAGACTTTACCCACTTACCGCTTAATGGCAATTTATACACTAGTAGTCCACTTGTCCAACTATCCAATGGAATCAGAACGTTACTTGTTGAATTATCTAGGTCATCTGCTAGTCAACACGATCAATAAACCATCGGCAATATCTAATTAACTAGTTAAGCCTGAAGCGTATCCTAGACACAGACTTAGAAGGACAATATTTGTGTAACTATTATTCTAGATGTATAAATTACTATATGGAGAGCTATCCCAAACTATTAGATCTAATTGAGCGTGTCATTAGATCTAGTGAATGATAGGTCGAATACAAAAGCGCGTAAAACAACGTATAATTTGATAAACATTAACAGCATACAACGATAAAGCAGAAATCAAGATAAACAATACCAAACATTAGATCTCTATATATTGGCTAATAACGAAGGTATAAGCCTTTTAAACGTCATACTAAATACAAGAGCATTATTTAACCAGGTAAACTAACCGAGTTAACGAATGATACCAAAAACTGAACGATTACTAAAGTATACAGAATTACACTATGGAATTGATAACGTTGCTCGACCTCTTCTGCTCTTTTTCTCCTCTGAAAATCGACTTTTATGGTTTAGGTATCGAGAATATGATTTAGCACACTTAAAACTCATTTTTGAGCCTTATATTTATAAGGTCTGGAAGTCGGTTCGATACGACGTATCCAAGAGTTGGATACGACGTATTAAGGATTTCTTGGAGTATGGACCACGCTTGATATCTTCCAGAATATTATATTCGTTCCATATTTTGAATACGGCGTATTGAGTCTCTCTGGATACGACATATTTAGTTTTATCCTTTTGTGGTCTTTGGTGAGTTCAGGCACGGATACGTCGTATCTTCCTTGATGGATACGGCGTATTGGTCTTCAGAATAGTAATCTTCAAAATATCTTCATTTAAGCTTCAAAATGCGCGCCTTTTGCTAACTTTCACCAATTACTCTATAATTACTGCAATTCTCAAATATAAACGATTAAGTAACAATTCTTTGTAATAACTATACAAAATGGTAAACTAACATTGGATAGAAAATGATGGCTATATAATAGACGTTATTTGATTTAATCAACCGGTTCAGTTTGTTTGAGAGATAATGAACTCTTCAATGGGTCATCACATTATTTGGAAGAGATAACATCTTTACTCTGAATCCCTGCCTTTTATTGGCAAGGGATTGGGTTTACAAGTTAACTTAGTATGCGTTTCCTGCATCCAATGGGTTGTGAGATATATTTAATGCAAAACGATGCTCTATTGTACCAGATACATCCTTTAAGGAAAGTTGTTGTACTTCTATACCAACTTTAGAAGCACCTTTTCCCAAGGAGATTACTTTATTCATTTTGACATAAAGCAATCTTTTTTCCGCCTTGTAAACGTTCTAGAAGTGAAACATTTTATTTCAACTTCTGTTAAGGAGATAGACATGGTCAGCTGGATAATTGTGAAACCAAGCTGAAACTGAAGCTCTTTGCAAAGGCTTCTTCAGTTTTGTACCATGCATAAACTGAAGTGGAGATATCTTCCCCATCTCTATAGGACCTGATGAGATGAAGCTGAAGATAACTTCAGCGATCAACTGAAAGACTTCAGCTTGAGTAACACTTAGGGGATTTTTATGTTTAATCTACATGAAAACACTAAAGGGCTCAAAGAACTGAACCCAACAGGGGTTGTTCCTTATAAATAAACACCCTTAAGGATTAAATCCTTATGTATTTTGATTTAGAAAACCACTAAAACTAAATGTTGACACCCTCAAGGGATAAACCCTTGTGTATTTTGACTAGGTCACTTGGAAAGCAAGAAATCAAGATTACAATGAAAAATCATAAGCTACTAAAAATACAAAAACCCTTAAAACTCTAATATGCACAGATCGATTAAACTACATGCATAAAAAAATCAATATTTAATTTTTATGGTAATATTAGCAATTGCTAAGAACTCTAACTACGTTTATATACGTACTTGAGTGGCTTTGATACCACTGAAGGGTTCCGGTGGTCACCCACATGGTTCATGTACATGCCTAACGGAAAATAAACATAGCGAGTCATGCAGACCAAAACCTTAATTGTCAGATCTTCATATACAATGACATAACCTAACTAACACCTATAAAGGGTGTTTAGAACACTGGTGTCGAACACTAAGAGTGAAACATTAATCCTAAATTCTATCAGTATTTTAATTAGTTCTAATTAGTCTATTTACTGGTTAAACCTATGCTATATATGTTGTCTAATGATATGGGGGTTTTCAGCCTAAGAGACTGACAAATATCAATTCAATAGACAATGAACACAAAAGAAGAAAATTAAAAGATAGAAAAGCGGTACAAGCCAAATGATAGAAAACTGTATTAGCCATATTAAATCCAGTTTAATGTTGGTTTGTTTGTTTTAGTGCAATGATTTACTTATCTCGAAGCGGCATATCATTCTTAAGACTTAGGCGGGACATCATCCTAAGACCTAGACACGATTAATCCTGTCATAATTAACGCATCCGCATAAAGCATCCTTTAGTTTAATTATAATCTATCTTAGGGAATCAAAGCAGTGGTGATCCTGTTAAAACCCTAGCCCAACGGGACTTTACCCACTTATTGTTTGACAGTGTTTTATATACTGGTAGTCCACTATTCAAATCTTTATCAGTTAATTAAGAGCATGATTGTTGAAACATAAACGGGTCACCTACCGGTCCAACTAAGCTCATAATTCAAAGACAAAGACAAAACGTTATTTGTGATCCTATTGGTCCAGTAATATAAAGCACGATATGGAGAGCTATCCCGATATCTAGATTACTTGGTTCGTATTACTAGATCCAGTTGAATGATAGGTCGCATATTCAAACACATAAACAAGTATGAGGAGATAAACATAATTCAACAATCAACGATAAATTAAGAAATCGATTTTAAAAACAAACCAAACATTAAACTTTCATTAAGATGGCTAATACCCAAGGGTATTAGCCCACAACCATTGTAACGTCACTTTATTATATCATTTATCCCATCTGTTTTGCCCACTTTTATATAATTATTGCATTATTTGGTACTCAATTGCTTTAAAGTTGATAAATGCAGTAATTCAGGAGTGTTTTGTGAAGACGAGCTAAAAGGCACATAATTTGGAGCTAAAATGAAGATATTTGAAAAATGCTTATTTTTGACTACATACGTCGTATCCAACGAAAGAGATACGGCATATCCGCGCCAAGACTTTACAAGAAAACGCGTTTGACCAATTCCCGATACGGCGTATCCCTTATGTTTCCATACGCCGTATCCACGAAGATAACTATTTGAAGATACAGTGAATAAAGTAAATTGAGAAAGATATCACTGATTGATTAAGAACGTAGCACGCACTCCAAGGAATCCAGTCCAATACGCCGTATTGACCTTACCAGATACGGCGCATCGAGTCTTTTTCAGACACTATAAATAGAAGACTCAAAAACGAGTTTTCAGTGTGCAATATCATATTCTTTATACCATACTCATTGAAGACGAATTTTAGAAGAGAAGATCAGCCACCAAGGTCAAGCATTGATCACGAATCCATAGAAGACATCGTGTAATTTTTACTCTCTTAATCGTTCAATTTTCATTGTTTGATTATACTTGTATAATTACAATGGTTGTGGGCTAATACCCTCGGGTATTAGCCATCTTAATGAAAGTTTAATGTTTGGTTTGTTTTTAAAATCGATTTCTTAATATGAGATTCTTAGCTGGGTTTTTTTATGGTAAAGTGATGGTCATTATTATTCTTGAGCCTTGTATAAGAAAAACGTAGTTTACGAGAATTCATTTAAGCTAATTGGGCCTAAGTGTCGGTTAAAGCCCGTAGTAAGCAGTCACGGCCCATTTAAGGACCAACATAAAACCCGAAGAGCAATGCATCTTTTAAGTATATTGCCCCTTCCTAGCTTGTTTAGTATGGTGTTGCTTCTGAGTTTCTCAAATAAAAGTCTCAATTGGTTACACTCTTTTATTTATTTCTCTATCTCCTAAAAACCTCTTTTCTCTCTCTCTCTAAGTATTTATCTTTTTGTTTTTTGGGTTTGGGGTGATTTGTGATAATTTAAGTGATGGAGAAGATATTAATATGAATGTTTCTATAAATTATAATCTGGTTCTTGTGAGGTTATAGATATGAAAAAAAAAAAAAAAAAAAAAAAAAAAAAGTTAAAAAAATTTATGAGGGAGGAGATTGGAAATTATATGATATATTATGATAATTAAGGTTATGGTGTGAAGGTGGTCAGAAGATAGTGAGTTATAAGTTTATTAATATGATTGATGTTTGTGGGTTTTGATAAAATAGTAGTAAAGGTAAGTTTTTAAGATTATTAAATAAGAATAAATATTTGGATATATTTTCATCTAGAGTTATAGTAATTTATAATATTTTTTATTGAGATTTAGAAGATAAAGATATGGTGGATGGTGTACGTTTGGGGGGAGGTATAATATTAGGAGATATAAAATATAATAAAAGAGAGGTGGAATTGTTGTGTGGTAGTGGTTTATTATTTATGATGGTGGTGGGTGGGGGATGGAATGGTGTGATGGTGTTTAAATGATTGTTGATGAATAGGATGAAAATTAGGTAGAAAGTTAAGGTAGTGTAATATGAATATATGTTGTATTAGACGTTAATTTTGTTGTTATGAAGGGGGAGTGTGGGTTGAGTTATGAGTATGGATTTTTATGAGGATATTAGAAGGTTTTGATTATGGATATGAGAAGAGGGTGGATTTATTGAGGTTGATATGAATAGGGATTGATATGGAGTGTGGTGTATATATTTTAATTGGGTTTGTGATGATGGGTGGGTTTTGTTTTGAATAGGGTTGAGGGTGGTTGGGGAGGGGTGTTGGAGGATGATTTGGATGATTGGTGGGTGAGGTGGTTGATTGTAGATGGGGAGGAGGGAGGGGGTGATAGGGATGGTTTGAAATAATGTTTGTATATGTTATTATGAGGGGGGGGGTATAGTTGTTTATGGGGTTGTTGGGTGAGGGAGGTGATGGAATGATGGGAGGGGGGGGGTTATTAGGGTTATAAGGGTAATGGGGGGGGAATGGGGTGAGTTGGAGGAGGTTTGGAGAGTTTAAGTGATATGTAAAGGGTGTGAATTAAAAGGGAGGTTTTAGGATTGTGGGAGTTGGTAGGGGATATTGTGGGTGTTGGGAATAGATTTGGTTTTGGAGAGTTATGGGAATGGGGGGGGGTTTGTTTAGAGGTGTGAATGGATGTTTAGGTGAGGTTGAGAAGGAATTGTAGGGAGTTTAGAAGAATTTGGAGTTGGTAATGTGGGTATGATGGGATGGGTTTAGTATGGGTTGTGATTGGTTGGGAAGTGTTAGGGATTATGTTTGATAGTTGTTGGATAT
The DNA here is from genome assembly GCA_026074375.1 of Tanacetum coccineum. NCBI lineage: Eukaryota > Viridiplantae > Streptophyta > Magnoliopsida > Asterales > Asteraceae > Tanacetum > Tanacetum coccineum. Next base: position 21,880 of record BQNB010048175.1, on the reverse strand, counting down.
AAAGTTGGGATGAGAAATTGGTGTGTTTGAGGGTTATTGGGGTATGGAGTTGTATGGGTAATGGGTTTGTAGGTGTGTATGTTGTGGGTTTTGTGTTTTGGGTGGGTGAGTATATGGGTGTGTTAGGTGTGGTGAAGAGGGAATAGTGAGGAGGGGGGTTGTGAGAGTGTGCGAAGAGGAGGGGGGTTTGATGTGGATGATGGGAGGGAGATTGGAGTTTGGGGGAGGGGTAATATGGTTACATGTATGTAAGGGTGAGGAGGGGAGGGATTGAGATGGGGGGGTGATGAGGGGTGAGGGGGATTATGTTGGTGGGTAGGGGGTATGGTTTGGGTGAAGATGAGTGGGTGGATGATTAATTTTTATGGTAGTTTGTGTAGTGGGGTTTGTGTGTTGTGTTAGGGGGGGGGGGTTTGATGGGATGGATTTTTAAATTTGGGGTTTGGTTGGGGGTGGGGGGTTTTTGTATTTGGGTTAGGGGTGAGGTTTTTTAGGGGTGTTTTTTTGTATATAGGGGTATGTTTTTTATTAGGGGGTGTTTGGGGTTGTTAGGGACTTTTGTTATTGGGGAAGTTTGGGGGTTTTATTGTGTTGTATTAATGAGTTTTGTTTAGTGGATAGTATAGATAGAAGAGATGGATGGGTTTTTTAGATTTAATTATGGGGGTTAATGGGTATAATTTTGTGGGGTTGGTTGTTAATTTGTTAGGGGGTTTAGGGGGGTTTCTGTGGGATTTTAGGGTTTAGGGAAGGGGGTTTAGGTTTTGTTTTTTGTTTTGGGTTTATAGGGGGGGGGGGGTGGGGTGAGGATGGGGGGGGGTTTGGATGGTGATAGGTTGTTTTTGGGGTGTGTTTTTATTGAGTGTGTATGTGAGTGGGGAATGTTGGAATTGAAAATAAAAAGGGGGTGGGATTTTAGGAGTTTTAGTATAGAGTTATTGGGGGTGAATGGTGAGTGTTTTTTTGTGTTGGTGGGTGGTGTTTTGGGTGTTGGGGGATAGTTTGATTGGGGGGGGGGGGTGATGTGTATATGGGGTGGGGGGGGGGTTGGGTAATGGGTTATTGTGTGGAAGGTTTATTTGGGTTTTTATTTGTGGTTGGTATTTTATTGGGGGTTTTTTTTGGGTTGGGGATTTAATTTGATGGTAATGTAGTGGGATTTAATTGGGTGTTGTATGTTTTTTTTGTTTGGTTATGTTGGAGGTTGTAGGGGTAATTGGTTGTTGTGTTAGTTGGGGGGTATTTGGTGGGGGTTGGTGGGTGTTGGGGGGGAGGGGGTGTGTTGAGTGGTGGTGTGGGTGTTGTGGTATTTATAGTGATGAGGTGTTTTAAATGTGAGGTTTTGATTTTTGGTGTGGGAATTGTGATGAGGTAGTATGCGGTTGGAGTGAGATAGTTTATGTTTGAGTTATGGGGAAGATGGGTTGGGAAGGGGGATTGGTAGGGGATGTTGGGTTATTTAATTGAGTGAGTGTATTTTTATTTGGGATGTTTGGTTGTGGATTATTGTTATATTTTGTTGTTTTGTTGAGGGGGAGGTAGGGGGGAGTGATTGTTGTTAATATTTTTAGTGGGTGCGATGGGGGAGGGGGTAGTTGGGAGATGTTTGGGTAGTTTAAGGGTGGTGGGTGGTTTGGTGTTGGGGGGGGGAGTTTTAGGGGATGGGTGTAGAGTTTTTGTAGGGAATTGGGGGATGGGGTGGAATATTTGTAGGTATTAGAAGGGGAAAGTATTTTAGTGATGGGTTAGGGATGGGATTTAAATATTGGGAGGGAGTGATTGTATAGATGTTTAGTTTGGGGTGAAGGGGGGATAGGTTTTATAGGGATAAAGGGGTGTAGGAGTTTAGGGGGGTGAATTTTTATTTGGAATTTTATAAAAAAGTTGTTGTGTAATAGGGGTAAATGATTTAGGGGGGTTAGTGGGGATGTGGTAGGAAAAGGGTTGACTTAAATGTTTCATATCTCTCTCTCCGACAATTAACTCTTTTTGAAATTTCTTTCATTTGAGAAAAATTTGTTCAAAATGAAGTTATTTTTGCTTTTGAGAACACATTTTTGTTGTTTGCTGATGATTTTACTAAAAAAATTTCAACTCCCCCTTAATAAAATATCTAATTATAGAACTTTATCGAAAGATAGTTAATTTTGCAGTTTTGAACATTCTTGAGAAGATGTTTGAAAACTAAAAATTTTATAACTCCCCCTCGAATAATTGTCTAATTAAACTTGATGATTTTTGAAAGATGTTTCAAGAGATTGTTATTTCTTACAATTTTGCACACTTGAATTTTTCAAACTTGATGATTTTTTAAAGATGTTTTAAAAAAAATTGTTTGTGAATGGATTTTAATTACAAACCACATATTTTAGCAGTGAAAGAACATTTTGAATGTTTTACTCCCCCTCAGTTCATGATACATTAATTTTACATTTAAAGAACCACTTTTTGAGAAATACAATATCATGCAACTGGTAAAACGAAGAAGATATGTGTTTGTATCTTTAAGTTATATTTTTTTGTTTTTGTATTTTTCAAATTTTTATTTTATTTTTTAGTTTTTTTAAATAGTAAAAAATATATTTTTTTGAAATTTTTTATATTTTTTGTATTTTGTTTTGAAAATTTTCAATTTTGTATTTTGTTTTTGAAAATTATTTACAAGTTTTTTTTATGTATGATCTTTTATTCAAGGAGATAACTTTGGCAGGCGTTCCAGCTGAGTTGGAGTCATACATCACATACCAATCCTGTGAACTAAATACTCAAACCTTTCTTTTGGAAGGGCTTTTGTAAACAAACTAGCAAGTTGGTATTCTATCTCGACAAAGTAAAGTTCAATGGAACCTTTTTCAACATGCTTCTTGATAAAGTGATACCGGATGTTAATGTGTTTTGTACGTGAATGTTGTACTGGATTGCAAGATATGGCAATTGTACTTTGTGAATCATAGTATATTGGAATCTTGGTGTACCGAAATCAATAATCTAGTAGTTGCGTCCTCATCCAAATGACTTCAGCACAACCTGAATATAATGATAGGTACTCAGCTTCCCCTGTTGACATTGTTGTACAATCTTGCTTTTTTAATGACCAACTGACTAGCGTATCTCTTAGAAATTGAATGCGTCCAGATGTGCTTTTGCAATCATCATTACACCCTGTAAGGTCTGCATCTGAATATGCAATTAGCTCAAACCCAGAATCCTTCGAGTACCATAGACCCATGTTAATGGTTTGTCTTAGATGTCGAAAGATCATTTTGACCTCTTTGAGGTGTTTTTGTTTGGGTGTGCCTGATAACGCGCACATACAAATGTCCCAAAGGCAATGACTGGTCGACTAGCAGTGAGATACATAAGTCCCCCAATCATACTATGATATTTAGTTTCATCAACTTGGGTACCCTGTAAATCTGCATCTTGTTTGGTTGTAGCCATTGGTGTACAAATGGTGTCACATTTTTCCATCCCATGTTTCTTAAGAAGATCCATAGTATATTACGATTGACATAAAGATTCCTCAGGGTGATTGATGAAATTGAAGTCCGAGAAATAACTTCATTTCACCGATCATTGACATTTCAAAATTATCTTTCATTAGTTTTTTGAATCTTTTTGCAAACATTGGTTTAGTTGACCTAAAAATTATGTCATAGACATAGATTTGAACTAATAAAATGTCATCCCTGTGTCTTCTTGTAAACAATGTCGGATCGACAATACCTTTTGTGAAATGGAGTTCGATTAAGAATGAGGAAAGATTGTCATACCAGGCTCCAAGGGCTTGTTTGAGACCGTACAGAGCTTTCTTAAGACGATATACGTGGTTCAAAAACTATGGATCTACAAATCCATCTAGCTGACGAACAAAAACTTCCTCTTTCAATGGACCATTCAGGAATGCCGTTTTGATGTCCATTTGATAAATAGGAAAGTTCTTGTGAGCCGCATATGCCACAAAAATTCTGACAGCTTCAAGTCTTGCAACTGGTGCAAAAGACTCCTCAAAATCAATTCCCTCCTCTTGACGAAATCATTTGGCAACTAAACAAGACGTGTTCCGAATAACCGTGCTTTCAGTGTCAGTCTTGTTTTTCTAAATCCATTTCGACAAGTTCCTAAACATCAAGGCGTTTGAACTGGTTAAGCTAATATTGCATGGATTCAATCCAGCTAACATCAAGCATGGCTTCCTTGATATTTTTTGGTTCAATTGTACGCACTGTTAATGCATACATATAAACTTTTGCATTAGTTTAAAGTCGATTTCTTGTCATTACAGGTTTTGAGGGATCACCAATCACTTGTTCAATTGGATGATTCTTAGTCCACCTATCACTTTAGCGATGTTTTTGATGAAACTAGTGCATATTTGATGGATGTTGGTATGTTGAAGATGACTCAGCTTCTTCGAACACAGGAGTTGGAGGTGCATTGTAGAACACATTTCCATCAAAATCTGCAACGTCTTATTGAACGAATTCATTGTCATTTTCATTCAAGACTGGAGAGTTTGGTTCAGTGGCAACTTGGTCCAAAGATGAGGCTCCAGATATGATCATTGATTGCATCGGCATTTTCATTCATCGGCATTTCATTCAAGACATGAACCAAAATTTATACCAAGAATAATCATCAACGATCACTAGAAAATATTTCTTTCCATTGATACTCATGACCCTCATTGGCCCACACAAATCCATATGAAGTAGTTTGAGTTTGGAATCTGTGCTTGGAACCAATTTTGGTAGAAGTGAAGCTTTCTTGCTTTTAGCTTATTCACAGGCTGAACTTAGGTGATCTTTGTTATACTTAAATTTCGGAAGCCCATCAACTAGATATTTTGACGTGAGTTGATTAATGGTATTGAAATTTAGATGATTAATCCTGCGGTGCCATAACCAAGATTTTGTTGATGTGGCTCTGGACATTAAGCACACTGGAGAAGAAGCCGCCATCTTAGGAATAGAGATAGTATAAAGATTTAAAGCACGTGAACCGGTAAGCAAGTTATCACCCTCTAAATTCTAAACATAACACGTGTTTGAACGAAAACCTACTTCTAAAACTCCGTCACAAAATTGTCCGACCAAAAATAAGTTGTGTCCAAGGCCTTCAACATAATATACTTGAAACATCGTAAGATTGCCTTGAACATAATCTCGATATCCAGTGATTGAAGCGAAATGATCATTCCAGAAGCGGACTGTTCCCATGAATTTCTCAATGAAATTTCTTAGCATTTGAAGATTGCCAGTTATATGCTTCGAGCATCCCCTATCAACAATCTAAAGGACGAGCTGAATCACTTGCATCACATGAAACAAATGCAAATGGAAGAGTGGACAGTTTGGCTACCCATTTCTGAGTTGTAACCGGTGTGTTAGATGTAGAACGAAAATGTATCCGACTCTTTATTTCACTAGAAAAGTGATTGAGCAGTTTTGCTTTTAGGTGACCAATTAAAACTTTGTTTGTATTCAAATCATCTCTGCCACTTTTGACTTGTTGCAATTTTGTTTTTCATGTAATTGCTAAGTGTTTTACTTTGACTAGAATCATGAGATAGTGATGATGCACTAAAGACCTTATTTGTTGCTTTTGGGGTTTCAACAACATTTAATCTAGATTTCGCAACTACAGAAGTAGCTCCTAAATTCTTAGATTTTACTGCTATGGGGGTAGTGAATAAGGCTCTCTTAACATTAGAATTCCTAGACAAATCATAACAAGCAACACACTTTTCATGAGAAAGTAAAAACACATCTTTACCACAAGAAACCCAAACAATATTCAAACCATCATTAACAGCATTTACAGTCTTAGAATTTGATACACTTGCATTTGTTTGACATACATTCGAGTCCTTTGTTTCACATTTATTAGAATCTATGCTAACACTATGTGATATCTTCCAAACATATGCAGATGAGCTCTTAATGTTCTTCAAGACTCTATTCTTTGATTTAGTGCCCTTAGACTTTGGTCTTCTAACACTATTACAACTTTCAACACTTGTGGAATTAGAAACATGTATGTTAGTTTTAGAATTCGGTGTTTGTGTCTCTGATTTTATGATTCGATACATTCCTCTTGTGATTACATTCACACTCTGTTTTTGACTTCGCTCGTTTTTAGGTGTAGGATGTGAAGTGACTGGTTTTGACCTATCTGTCTTAACCTTAGTGTTTGACACGTTCATAGCCTTGTTTCCTATGTTTTTATTGAACGGTGTTACACGGACAAGTTTTCCTAAGGTCTCAGATTTGTTAAACTTAGTATTCACATGCTTCCCTTTTTCAATTGTCCTAAGCTTATCCTTAAGCTTGAAAATTGTCATCAAAAGATCTTGATTTTGAGCACGCACATCGGCATAAGCATATGTCTTTTGATTGACATGTTCAATTAATTCATCAACTTCTTTTTGATTTTGAGTCTGTGTTGCTTTTATGGAATTAAAAAGCTTTTGAAATTCAAGTTTAATATTTTCTCTTTCTTGAACAACAGATTCAACTTGAGTTTTTAGCAAAAGTTCTCATCATTTAATGTTGACAACTTTGACTTCCAAGAGACGTCACAAGCTATTTTCTCTTTTTGATGTTGTAATTTAAGTTCAAAATCAATACTTTGAGCTTGTGATCACTTAGAATCATTTTCAAGAATTTTGATTCGCTTAAGAAAATTGGCTTGGATATCTTTGGAATCTCTTAAACTTTTCTCAAGTTCTTCTTTTAACAGCTCATTTTTCTATTTTTCAATAGAAAGCAACACACAATCTCGGATTTTACTTGTCAAAGATACTTCCAAAAGTCGATCAATCTCATTTTAAAGAATATTTTCTGTTAGAGATTTATCATTAACTTGTTGTTCTATTGACTTAAAAATATTTAACATTTCATGTACTTCTTCAATGAGTTCTCCTTTAATTTCTTTCAAATTCTTGTATAAAGAGTTAGACATCGGAATTACATCAGTTTTATAAAACTCTCGTAAAGAATTTTGGTTGTCTGACATCCATCTTCGTTGTCTATCTTCTAAAAGATTTTTATCAATCCTTGTTTGTAAACTATTAATTGCTACACCCATTGTGTCAAACATTTTTAACAATTTACTTTCTTTTGGCTTTTTTGGAATTGGTGAATCCGATGTGACATCTTTAGACTCAGAACCATTATTAGAAGTAGAAGGAATTGAAAAATATGTTTGTTCAACAGAAAATTCTTGCTGAGGAACAAATGTTTCATAAAGCGCATTTATCTTTCCCTAACTAATTTAAACCATTTTTTCTCATTTTTAATCGACTTTCTTCCGCATCCTCTAAAGTTTCCTCTGAATTAGGTGAATCAATTTTCAAATTAACACTATGAAGCATGTCACCATTATACATTTTTGGTTATGCTGCAATGGCCTTCTTGGGACGTTCGGGATTCTTGTAACCCAACCCACCTTTAAGAAAAGGATCATAAACTTTATTCGGTGTTTTCCAAGCATGTGAATTGTTTGAATTGATTGACCCATTTTATAAACAATTCGATCATGAGAACTCAGTTTTTCTTTGAGATCAAAAATATCTTCAAGATACCGATTTTCTCGTTCGTTAAACGCCTTTTTAGCTAATTGAGTTTCATGTTGAATTATTAGCTTTTCATTTTCGGTTTTGAAAAAATCACTTTGAATTTTATCTTTTTCTTTCAAAATTCTTTCAATGGTGTCCTTATCAGCCTTTAATTCTCGTTTCAACTCATCACATATTTCTTTATATTTTGAACATTGAATTATTTTTGACTCAAATGTTTTGACCCAATCCTTACGCGTCTCAAGCTCTTTTTTTAGCAGCTCTTTTTTCCTTTTAAGCTCATTGTTTAGTCGTTTTTTTATTTTCAGCTTCTCTTTGAACATTGTATGCTAGCACTTGAATATTATGATATTCGTCATGAGCATTTGAATCATGTTCAGATGTACCACCATTATTTTCCACAAAAAGATCATCAAATATGATATTAGAATCAATTTGATCATCATCAGACGTGTGAATAATAGTTTTATGTTTTACATGACTCATTTGATCATGAACCTTGGATAAAGCATTTACCTCATTGATAGCATTTGCATCATATGATGGCACAGTCTCAGCATTACCATCAACTGTTTGAATTTGAGCCATCAACATGACTGCAGCAGTTAACTCTTCCATAGCTTCTTCACCATATGAAGTGTCAAGCATGAAGTCATTTTCATCGTTGTTGAGTTTACTTCCGGCTTCATCTTTCATAGCTAACAACATTTGTTCTCTGAAATACTTTGCATCAGGAACTCTTGGTTTCTGACAATCACAGGCATAATGGCCTTTCTCATTGCAATTATAAAACTTAAAATTTTTCTTTCTTGGAGAAGACTCAGTTCGTTGAACACGCAGAACAATCTAATTGATGTCATCATTTCCATTTCCTGCAATAAATGCTTCATTCTTGTTTTGTTACCCTACATTCTTGTTAGCACTTCCACTATAACCTGCATTCTTGGTTTGTATGTCAACTCGACCATCCTGAACAATAGCTTGATTCCTTATGTTTGATGAAATACTAAGACGGTTATTGGTAGGTGTGGAGAAGTTTTAAGAGATTGCTTGAGCTAATAACATCATGGTAGTTGTCAGCTTATCTTCTTGAGAATCTCCTTGTAACTCCCCTTGATATTCGTCATTATAATCAACAACGGATGAAGGATGTGTGACATAGTATGGTTGTGATGAATAAGAAGAATTTGCATGAGATTGTGATGAAGAAGCATTTGAATGAGTAAGAAGGGCTAATGGAACATGATTCTTGGAAGCTTTCTTTGCTTTGGATGCGAGAACATGTGGTTTGAATTATACTAAAGAATCATACAACACATCATATGAAAATGTATCTCTAGTTTGATTGTGACCAACCATGATTACATATTTGCTCAACTCAGGTTACAAGTAATTGAGAAACTTGGTGTTGATTGGCACTGAAATAGGACGAATAGTATTATGATCCATAATATTCACAAGTGTTGTCAACCTTTCACACATAGATTCTAACGATTCTCCTTCTTTTGCTACAAACTTGTCAATAACCTCAGAACCAAACATCAATCTTTTAATTTGTTCCTACATCTCCTTAGCATTCTTACATGCATCCACTGAATTATATATATCATTTGGTATTGCTTGAAGAAGATAATTCATAACCCTGATACCAGCAGTGTATTGCTTTGTGTTCCCCTCAGTCATTTTGGATAATGGTTTAAGTATTTGTTGCTGAGTGTTGTCTGGATTAGGAATCATTGGCCTCTGATCTCAGACGGAGCTAATCGATAGGGTGCCCGTACTACAGGTGCAGCACTGGGTATCAAATTGATTTGAAATTCGACTTGTCGGGCTGGTGGAATATCCGGTAAGTCCTCAGGAAATACTTCAAGAAAATCACAAACAATGGGTACATCCTTAAGTCGCTTCTCCTCCGACTTGTCTTCCGCCTTCTTCGTGGTAACATGTGCCAAAAAGACTTGACATCCTTTCAGCAAATATTTCTAGGTCTTGGTGTAGGAGATGATGTTTAATCGAGACCCGTGTTCATGGCTGCTTCTGTCACCATGAACAATTAAGATTTCGTTTCCAAAAGGGATACGAATGATCTTCTCAGCATAGACAATAACGGCCTGATATTTTGATAACCAGTCCATGCCGATTATGATGTCAAAACTACCCATCTCTATAGGAATTAAGTTGATGTTGAATGAATGTGATAACCCAAATTATTCTATCGTCAACTAACTCGACGTCGAAATCATAGTCTAATGTAATTGGGATGATATCAATCAAAGACCTAAATGCAGTAGATACGAAACTCCTATCGGCACCCATATCAAATAAAATAGAAGCATAATGGTTGTTTAGGAGGAATGTACCCATAACAACATTAGCATTCGGGTTTGTTCCAGCAACGCCTATAGTATAAGCTCTTGCCACAGCATTTCCAACCCCATCCCGATTTCCCTAATTTCTGTTCTTTAACTTTGGGCAATCCTTCTTGAAGTGGCCCTGAGCTCCACACTCAAAGCAAGTGAGAACTCAAGGATTTGTTCTTGGGGCTCTTTGGTTGTTGTTGTTATTGTTCGCATTTGTAGGACTCCTACAGTCTTGGGCCATATGGCCAACTTTGTTGTACTTGTGGCATTTAGGATCACATTGCCCATCATGGTGATAGTTGCTGTTAGGATTAAAAACTTCTTGATGCTGTTTGGAACTACTACTGTTCTTATTGATGTTAATGCTGCTCAGTCAAAGTTAGTGCTGTTGGAGAATTTCAATTAAAATTATTCTAAGTATTTAAGACTGTTGGTGAAGTTACTACTGCTAGAGGAAGTTACTAATGCTAGTGTAAAGTTACTACTGCTAGTAGAAGTTAAGACTGCTTAGAGACTTAGAAGAAAAACTGCAAAGTAGTTACTACTGCTAGTACAAAAGTTACTATTGCTAGTACAAAGTTAATGCTGCTGAAGGAGTTAATGATGCTAGTGAAGAAGTTAGTACTGCTGAGTTAGTTAGTACTGCTTATGTGATTTGTATGAGATATTTTGGTAAAAGATATGTATAAGTTATTTATTTAGAAGATTATGATTACTTAGGAAAGTATTGTAAGTCATTTAGTACTCCTTGGTGTATAAAAGGAGGTCCTAGGGCATAGAGATGAATGCATCAATACCAGTATCAATACCAATACACATATCATAACAAAACGAGTCATTCATTGAATTATCATAGCTTCAAGGTCTTTGTAACCCTAATACTTTAAGAGTATTCGTATTATTTGCTTAATAATATTGGATCTTTTATGTTTTGTTGAATTCATTGTGTTTTACTATTCTATTGAAAATTCTTCTTATTAAAGATTAGATTCCGCATAATCTTTAATACATTCACACAAAGTTTCTACTATAGTTGTGTTAGATTTATCTAATATAACTAAACCTTAAACAAGCTTAATGAATTCGATCTATATAAGTGTTAAAGTGGGACCAACAAGTTGTATAAGGGCTTGTTGCTTTAAGAAACTTTGCTAGAATATATGGATCAAGATTCTACACACATAGTGGCTGCATCCAAAGTTCCCATGCTCAAACCAGGTGAGTTTGAGATATGGAGGATGAGGATTGAATAATACATCCTGATGATAGACTATGCACTCTGGGAAGGCATAGAGAATGGTGCAACCTTGCCAAAAACACAAATGGTAGAAGGTGTCATGAAAGTGATGCCTATTACAATTGTTGAAGAAAAGGCTATGAGAAGATTAGAAGTGAAGGCTAGAAGTACTTTAATGATAGGCATTTCCAATGAACATCAGTTAAAGTTTAACTCTATAAAGGATGCTAAGCTGTTGCTGGAAGCTATTGAAAAGAGATTTGGTGGGAATGAAGCTACAAAAAAGACTCAAATGAATCTCTTAAAGCAGCAATATAAAAACTTCACTGCTCCAAGCTCAGAGATGCTTGATCAAACTTTTGATAGGCTTCAAAAGCTTGTGAGTCAGTTGGAGCTTTTGGTTGAAAAGCTTTCACAAGAAGATGTTAATCAAAAGTTATTAAGAAGTTTGTCACCTGAGTAGAACACACATGTTGTTGTGTGGAGGAATAAAGTTAATTTGGATACAATGAGCATGGATGATCTCTACAACAACCTTAAGGTGTATGAACCAGAAGTTAAAGGGATCTCTAGCTAAAGTTCAAGTACACAGAACATGGCTTTTGTGTCCTCTACTAATAACAACACTAGCAGCTCTAATGAAGCAGTTAATGCTGCTCATGGAGTTTCTAATGCTAGCACTCAAGTTAATACTGCTACTCTACAAATATTGATAACTTGAGTGATGCTGTTATTTGTTCATTCTTTGCTAGTTAACCAAATAGTCCTCAACTTGCACATGAGGACTAGCAACAAATCCATCCTCATGACATGGAAGAGATGGATTTGAGATGGCAAATGGCCATGTTGACCATGAGGGCTAGAAGGTTTTTGAAGAATATAGGAAGGAAGCTTACTGTTAATAGCAATGAGACTATTGGTTTTGATAAGTCTAAAGTAGAGTGTTATAACTGCCATAAGAGGGGACATTTTGCTAGGGAGTGCAAAGCTCCAAGAAATCAAGACAACAAAAAGGAAAGCTCAAGAAGGAGTGTGCCTATGGAAACATCTACTTGCATAGCTTTGGTGTCATGTGATAGTCTTGGTAGATATGACTGGAGTGATCAGGCAGAGGAAGGGCCTAATTATGCACTCATGGCTTGCTCATCTTCAAGTTCTGACTCAGAGGTATCCAATAATTCAAATTATTCAAAATCTTGTATGGAAACTATTATCTTACTTAAATCTCAAAATGATCAACTATTAAGAGATTTAGAGAAATCTAGTTTAATGGTTTTAGGTTATAAAACAGGTTTAGAATCAGTGGAAAAAAAAACTTAAATTTTATAAAAAGAATGTGTCTGTTTATGTAGAAAACATTAATGGCTTAAAATAGGATATTCAAGTAGGAGAAATACCTATTAGTGAGCTTAGGAAGAAGCTTGAAAAACTTCAAAAAGAAAAGATAACATTCAATTTAATGTAGATAAATTTGAAAATGCATCTGAAAGTTTAAACAAGCTCATAGAGTGTCAGATTGTTGATAATTGCAAGAAAGGTTTAGGCTATGAAAAATATAATGTAGTTCCACCTCCCTACATAGGAAATTTCATGCCTCCAACACCTAATTTATCTTTTACTAGTTTAGATAAGTTTGTTAATAAGACTGTAGTTAAAAATAGATAGTTTGATGAAGAGGAGAGACTTACAAGGGAGAAAGATGAAGCCAATGTAGCCTTGACTGAAGAATGGGATGATATTCAAGCTAAGATTGATGTTGATTACCAGTTGGCTCAGGACTGCAAGCTGAAGAATAAGAGCAGTTCATAACTGAACAAAAAGCCATATTGTTTAAAGAACTCATAGAGCAAAGAAGAAAGCATTTTGCAGCTAAAAGAGTAGAAGAGAAGAGGAACAAACCACCAACCAAAATTTAATAAAAGAAGACCATGATTACCTACGTTAAGAACATGGTAGGTTAGAAGCATAAAGACTTGAAATCTAAAGACTTTGATTCTATCAAAGAATTGTTTGATAAAGCTTTTAAAAGGGTAAACATGTTTGTGGATTATAGAATAGACTTGGTAGAAGGTAGTTTAAAGAGAGCATGAGATGAGCTAGAATAAGAGGTCACTAAAAAGCAAAAGGTGGGTGATGTTCAAGAAACAGCTAAAGTGGATGATGATCAAAAAGCAGCTAAAATTAAAGAGCTTATGGAAATTGTTCCTGGTAAAGAGAAAGTATCAATTGATGTATTCCTTTGGCTACTAAGCTGATGGAAGTTCAAAGATGTACTTAATCTTTAGTCATATGCTCAAAAGCTTTGACAGGGAAGATTTTGAAACTCTGTGGAAATTGGTAAAAGCTAAATATAGATCAACAAGACCAGTGGAGGACTTAGATTTGATTCTATAGGTTTATCCTGTGGAGTTCATTCCTTAAGGATGCAACATATGCACATTCACATACTGGTAGAAAAGAGATATACCCTTACACCTGCTACAATTACTGATATGTTAAACAAGAAGCTTCAATGTGATCATTTCAGTGAAATGTCATATTAGCTTCTTAAACTTCTCACAAAATAGCTTAAGAATCAATGAAGTGTTTGGAAGCATCCTCCTGGTGATTAAAGAAGCTTTCGATGAAGAAACTTGACGATTTTGGAGATAAATATCAAGTTTAGGGGAGGATTGTTGGGATTAAAAGCTTTTTGATGCTGTTTGGAATTACTACTATTCTTATTGATGTTAATGTTCCTCAATCAAAGTTAGTGCTGCTGGAGAATTTCAATGAAAATTATTCTAAGTATTTAAGACTACTGGTGAAGTTACTACTGCTAGAGGAAGTTACTACTGCTAGAGGAAGTTACTACTGCTAGTGTAAAGTTACTACTGCTAGTGGCAGTTAAGACTGCTCAGAGACTTAGAAGAAAAACTGGTAAGTAGTTACTACTGCTAGAACAAAAGTTACTACTGCTAGTACAAAGTTAATGCTGCTAAAGGAGTTAATGCTGCTAGTGAAGAAGTTAGTACTGCTTATGTGATTTGTATGAGATATTTTTGTAAAAGATATGTATAAGTTATTTATTTAGAAGATTATGATTACTTAGGAAAGTATTGTAAGCCGTTTAGGACTCCTTGGTGTATAAAAGGAGGTCCAAGGGCATAGAGATGAATGCATCAATACCAGTATCAATACAATATACGTATCAAAACAAAACAAGTTATTCATAGAATTATCATAGCTTCATGGTCTTTGTAACCCTAATACTTTGAGAGTATTCATATTATTTGCTTAATAATATTGGAGCTTTTATGTTTTGTTGAATTCATTATGTTTTACTGTTCCATTAAAAATTCTTTTTATTAATGATTAGATTCCGCATAATCTTTAATACATTCACACAAAGTTTTTACTATAGTTGTGTTAGATTTATCTAATATAACTAAACCTTAAACAAGCTTAAGGAATTCGATCTATAGAAGTGTTGAAGTCAGACCAACAATTGCATTTGGAGCATAGAGGTTTAGATCCTTCATAAGGTTTCTTCTCACCATACCCTGCGGTATAAGCCCGTGCTACATTCTGCCTTTTGGGAGGCTGCTATTGGTTTTGATTATTCTTAGAAGTGTCATCAAACTTTCTCTTGTTGTCAGCCTGACGTTCAGCAAAGGTGTTGATCTTCTTGTCCATGAGTTCAATTGCAAATTCAATTGCATCCTGCATGGTTCTTGGCTTAGATGCCCTTACACTTCCGTAAATCATGTCGGGCAAACCATCGACATACTTCTTGATCTTATCTGAATCTTTTGGAAACATCCTGGCACACATCAATGCCAGCTCATGAAAACACTGGTTATAGCTTACCACATCGGTACCTTTAACCTTCAGATTCCACATCTCAACCTCAAGCTTCTTAATCTCGCCCCTTGGGCAATACTTGTTGGTCATTTTCTTTTTCAGGTTTGTCCAAGTCATTGCATATGCAACGTCGTGACCAACAGTCCTAACATGGGAGTTTCACCATGTTAGAGCACTTCCAAGAAGAGTACAAGTGTCAAACTTGATTTGTTTTCCACAATGCAGTTGCTTATACGGAACACAATTCCATTCTTTCAAACCACTGAGTCAACTCGATGACTCCTTCAGTACCCTTAAAATATAGGGGTTTGCATTTCATAATATATGGGTAAGTGCACTTACGAGCAAGAGGAGCTTATCTCCTTACACCCGTTCCAGAATCATGGTTGTCTTTACCATTTTAGCTTCTGTCAGCATCACGTGCTGCTAGTGCATCAGCAACACCTTGGTCGATCAGTGCCTTAAGCTGGGCATCAGTCATAGGGGTAGTGGTGGTAGTTGTTGTGGCTAGTGTTGACCTCATGGTTCTTTTGGTGCAATTTTCTTCAAATCATAAGAAAATATAATACCGGTTAGATTTCATAAAATCACAATCGAAACATGATGTAAGCATATTATATAACATAAGATCACAATACACAGTGAACTACATAACATGACTAAAACCAACAATAACATAACCAATCAATATCATATATATCATTACATCGAATCGACAGACATAATAGTTTGTTACAGCACTAGATACATAAAATCCTACCGCCATGCTAGCTGGGGATAGCCCATAATACTTAGCATGCCATACAAGATAGCTAGATGGTGAACAAAAGATACCTATAGCCTACTAGTTGGAAGTTACCCATAAAACTTAATAGGCTATACAAGGTAGCTAAAATATAATATAAAGGTAAATCTAGGCACTACTACTAGTGTCCTCTAAAGTATCAACGCGTGCTCCAGCTTCCAGTGCCTGGATACGCATGATGTGTCGAGTAGCACAATCATCTGTGTCTGGACGTTGCCACTCATGGCAATACACCTGAGTCTCTAAAACTGCAATCCATTCCTCTAAAGCTTTGATGTGGGCCTCAGACCTATCTAAAGCCTAACAGGTGAATTATATCTAATAACATACTTGAAGAAGGAAAGAGAGGTAGTTTTATAGAGAGAGTGGTTGGATGAACACTTTAGAGAGAGAAAGTAAACATAAAATGAAAATACATAAATGTGTGAAAACAAATGAACAACCAACACCCTCTCTAAGGCATGGAGAGGGTATTTACACAACCCTTTGGTCGGCATATGGTTAGCTTATGGGCTTTCCATGGGCCTTTTAGCCCTATTACATTCTAAACATTACACTTGACTAACCACGGGCTTTGACTAACTATTATTAGAAGTGACTAATACTTTTTGTATTTCTAACAATCTCACCCTAAGGGAGGTTACTCCAATTTACAAAGACTTAGACCTAGCATACTATGCTTTTAACTTTAGTCTTGAGCTCGTAGTCATTAACTTCAATCATTAACTTGTGAATTGATGTAGTGATTCTTGACTTTAGGCTTTGACTTGTATCTTTGGCTTAACATGAATGTGATCTTGAACTTCTTGAGACCATCAACCAAGCATAATCTCTTTTTGCCATCTTGTAAACTTTGCCATCTTGTGAACTTGTGACTTTTGTACTGACATGCTCATACCTTTCTTGATTTATAAACTTGAAAAGCTTTAATGGTGCATCTTTCTTGAAGTTCTTTAACTTTAACACTTCTTCGCTTCAAGAAGGACGTACGGTATCAGAGTAGCAGAAGTCTTGAAACATGTACTTGAGCTTTCATGATGTCTTTATATTTTTCGGTCGGGTATGAGCATGTGGCTATAAATCTGTGAGTCAGCTGGAACTAGGTACCTCCATGACCATCTTTATGTAAATCTGCAATAAAATAGTTAGCAATAAAGAGAGGGGATGAATATGGCTTTGTCATTCGCCCGTGTTTGGTTAGAGTAACCTTTGAATCCGTGAGGATCGACCTATGATCAGGTAGATTCAATTTAAGAAGAATCTCTTTGACAGGATTTCCAGCTGAAGTATCAAATCTTTCAAACACATATGTATTAGATTCATTAAACTTAGCATGTTCTCATTACCAGAACATCTCAAAGCAGATAGCACGATAACAGTGAACCAGCGAGTTACTATCTCACTGATTGAAATAAAAATTGATTTGAAAAATCTATCGATGTGTGACTTGCTAAAGTAGTTTTGTGACACATCAAGAGTGTTAATCATTTCAAAAATTCATCATCAACCGTCAATTCATTTACTGGAACAAGTTTGATTCATTTTAGAGTCGCACCATCGTTTCTTTCCAGTTGTCACAAGTTTGATTCATTTGAATCGCACAAGTCACCTACCAGGAGCTTGTTTGATGTTGGCTCAAGCAGGATTTCTAACTTCACTGTGATTAATTGAGTATCACTCTGATGTTCTGGCAAAATCATAAGGATAATGCGTAGGACTCTTTATACATATCTCGTTATTCACATTGTGTGAGATAGCAAGTATAATTTTGACAAGTGTCCTAATGAGATTTATGGATGATCTCTTTTGGCTCTAGACTTAATAGTGCACATTGGTTTTAGTGATCGAAGGCTGGAGCAGACTGTCACCTTTTCAATACAAACTAACTCGGAGTGAGAAAGTTGATAGAAATGCGTGTAATCTCTGTGAGAAATGAAACATAAATCTTTTTAGAGATTCTTAGTGGCTAGGGAGGGTTGTGCATTGCATCACTAGGTCCATGATGTCAGTCTTTAATGTCAGCAATCATCTTTGTGATTCTTGACAGCAGATGTATTGACCCAGTTTATGCCTAAGTGTAAGGAGGGCTTCTTTCTTTTCACCCTTTATCTTAACTTTTCTTTTTAATTCTTCAACCCCTTTAGCACTTACCAAGACTTCATAACTAGTACCTTTTTAGGTTTTGTTATCCCACTTGTAATCCAAACACAACAAATAAGCCAACCCAAATAAGCACTATTAAGCCAAAAATAAGATGAAGAAAAGAGAGGATGAAAATGGAAGATTTATTAGAGAGAGAAAGTAGAGAGTGGTGGATCGTTTACACATGTGAAAACACACACACAAATGACCAACACCCTCTCCATGTGTAGAGAGGGTTCCTTCTAAATGGGTCGGGCTTGGCTTAACTTGGGCTTTGAACCTTATACTTGGACAATATTTAATTACATTTCAAGCCTGTTAATACCCGACTAGCCTATTACTTTACAAGACCCAATTTGACTTTATAAGACCGATAACATTCTTGTTTGATTTAATATAATTAAGGCTAACAATCTCTCCCAATGTTGAGGTCTCTTTCTTCAAACTCCTCTATTTTTGAGGTCTTCTTTATGTGAAGGACTTGATCTTCTATGTTGACGTTCTTGTACGACCGATAACATTCTTGTAGGAGGTTGTCTTGTTTTATCATTGTCTCTCTCGATGTTGAAGATATGACTTTTGATGTTTATGCTTTGCCTTGTTTGGTCTTGTCTTGTTTGTAATGGCTTTGTTCATTCATGCCTTGTGATCTTGATCTTGATCCTTTATCTTTTGACTTTGAGTTCTTGAGATCTTTATCTTGCATCATCTCCTTAACTTGAATCATCTTGATTTGACCTTATCAATCAACTTGTGCTCTTGACCAACATGCTCATACTTGATCATAAGTTTAACAATCTTCCTAAAATATGATTATTTATTTGACTTTGAGGCTCTTTGATGGTAGGGAAGTTTAGAATCAACTATCTTGATGTTGAACGATTAACATTGAAAGCTTAAGTATGAGCATGTGGTTTATGAATCTGACTTCACTGGAATGAGGCTGCAACACCGTCGTCTAAACCTGAAATAAGATAGTTAGCAATAAAAGATGAACTTGGCTTTGTCATTCATCTTGAGTTTGGTTGCATTAACCTTTGGTTTCCCATTTTATAGTATAAATACTATACTTGTGATCAGGTAGATTCAAAGAATCTCCTTGACAGGGTTTCCAGCCCAAAGCGTAGGATCTTCTAAAACAGATATATTAGATTCACCATGCTTGCTAGTTCTCATTACCGAAATGTCTCAAAGCATACAACACGGTAAGAGTGAATCAGATAGTTACTATCTTTTTTATTAAGTCGTCAATTCATTTACAGGACCAAAATCAATATCCAGTTAGCACAAGCTCGATTCATATAGAATCTTGCAAGTCACCTACCAAGAGGTTGTTTGATGTTGGCTCAAGCATGATTTCCATCTTTACTGTGAATACTTAAGTATCACTCAGATGTTCTGGCAAGATCTCAAGGTTAATGTGTAACACCCCCATTTTGGACAGATAGCAGCGGAAGCTAATCTGGGGTATTACTACATGAATCACAGACACAATCATAGAAAACGACTCAAAAGAGACGTTTTTAAAAGATAAGTTATCATTCATTTAAAATCAGAGTTTTACAAAGGCAGGTCCCAAAATCTAGAAACATAAAATGTGAATGATAACAGGTTTTAGCCATCTTCAAGTCCATGCCACTCCATGCCATAAGTTGCATAATTACCTGGGATAAACATGCATAAAAAGGGTCAAGATAAAGGTTGTGTGAAATTCATAGGTTTTCAGTTATAATAGTTGAGTACAAGTTTAATAGTGGGTTACGTTGTTATACACCCATAGTTTGTAATAATTGCAATGTAGACATAATTATCATAGAAAATAGTTGAATGCAAGTTATTATAATGGATAGTAATAATTGCAACGAATACAATTATCATGGAAAACAATATTATTGTACCTAAGCTCATGACATCAATACGTTAACAGGGAAAATCACCGTAGTGACATTGGTTGAGGAACAAATGTCCCCGTGGAAAGGTAACTTGCCAA